>JALMQS010000118.1:7150718-7179197 GCA_024734495.1 Forficula auricularia
GTTTGGTGTGTGTTGGTCGGGACCACCCCCCCCCCCCCCCCTAAACGTCTCACATAATTTAGGGACGCATTCTAATAGTAATAATAAGTAAGTGGATTCAAAGATTTTATAAATCTAATTTCGGGCTAGTATATCTATGACGAAATTTTACAATTCATCAACATTTTTTAATGTTTTTCTTCGAGTTTGTAGAACTCCATCTAATGAGCTGAAATTCGTTAGAAAATTTGTATTAATAAACTAAATCTTTGTGTCAAGTTTGAGCTATTTAGCTTAAGCTGTTTGTTGACAAGAATTACCAAATAACCAGCTTTTTGGGGCACTATACTCGTAATACAAAATCTTGTGTTTACACTTGTTTCTCAGTTATCTCAATTATAGACTTGAGTCGTTTTATTCATGTTCACGTTCTAGAACAGGGGTGTCCAACCTTTTGGCTTACACGGGCCACATTTGAAGAAAAAAAATTGTCTCAGACCACGGATAAAATTTTATAATTCTATTGATATTTGTTATTCAAAAAACAATGTAGAAATAAGAACTTTATTATTTTTTTAGCACATTGTGAGTTTTTAATTTTACTTTTCGTAAATTTTATACTTGAAAATAGCTTCTCATATATGTAAATGATATGAGAAGAAGAAGAATTTTTAAATATTCGAAACTTCGTTATTTTTTTAACCGATATAGTTGAGCTTATAATTTTGCTTTTAGTGAATTTTATTCTTGAAAAGAGCTTCATGTATTGTACAAATGTACATTCATATTTCGAAAAAGTGAATAAATATCTCTTCATATAAATCTCAATGTTTTAAGGGAGTTTATGATTTTATGTTGGTCCACACTCATTGTAGTGCTGGGGCCATGGGTTGGACAGCCCAGTTCTAGAAGATATTTTCAGCTTGAATCATTTATAGTTAAATTAAAAAATTAATCGAAAATTTCCAATTTCACGAGGTTTTGTTTTCAAGTTAGCTAAGAATGATCTGAAATTGTTAAAATCAAAGAGTATTTTCAAATTCAATTTTGGCAATTTTAATAGAAATAAGACTGCGTTCAGTAGTGTAAATACGCACCCCCATAAAGAGATGCTTTTTAGAATTTTCTCCCTAAACGAATTGTACAAATAAAGATTTTCAAGATTTATAACGAAATTATATTTTTTCACTCTATATAAATTAATAATTTAAATAAAAGTATAATTTTTGTGGAAATTAAATATTATTTTACTATCAAAATAGAAAAAAAAACCCTTTGTAAAATTTTCTCTCTTGGCGAAGGGCATAAAAGTATATTCTTTTAAGACATTTTAACGAAATTTTTTTTCATCTCTATATAAAATGCTTAAGTTTAATACTTCAAAATATAAGAATTATACGAGAGGGATGTATCCAATATTTTGGCAGAGGAGCACAGAATACCTTAGCTACACCACTAGCTGCCTTTGAGGGTCTATCAACTCTTTTGAAATAGAAATCTTAAAACGTCTTGGGAGTTCTATGATAAAAATTAGACTAAATCTATGAGGAGAGATATCGCTTCTATTTTATATCATAAATTAGAATTTAAATAACATAAAAGAGTGTTGTAATAATTTTGAGATTATTTAACAAAGAAGAAGAACAAGTTGTAGTTTATATAGAATTTCTACAATGTACTATAAGGTGAAAAATAAAACGTTTAAGTAATGGAAGCATTGTAAAGAATATTTTGTAATATTGTAGGCTGAGTGGTCAAATTTATGATTTTTCGGATGGTTCTTCCAGTCTAAAATACAATTAGATTATTATTATTATTATTTTTTTTTTTAGTATTTTCCTCAACACGATTATTTGAAAAAAAAAATATAGAAAGACTACTTTTCATCAAATTACTATTAAAATTATAGGTAATTAATAAGAGTATATCTAAAAACCTCATCTGTTGAAAGATAATGGCTTTCATTTTGGACGCCACAATTTACTTAATTAATAGCTTGTGTAGTGAAGCTACTCAAATATTAATGATATTTGTATTGTCGAAATTACTATATATAAGCTAACTTAACCAAACCTTCTGGTTGGATTATTTCGAAAATAATCATTCAAAAAAAAAAATATTATAGATACTTTTGTAAATTACAATATTTTTCAAATTAAATTAATTGATGGAAATTTTCAAAGGTTAGTTTATATATAGAAAAGAAAAAAAATTATTGATTGTTCATATAAATGAAAAAATACAAAACTTTTATAAAAAACAATCCAAAACACTTTTATTCAAAAGTCAAACGTTTTGGGAGAATTTCTCCCTTTTTCAAAGACAAATTTTTTCAAAAAAATATAAATAATTAAATTAAAATTGGTAAATGGAGGGGCTGGGATGAAAGTGCCTGCCATTTGATTGACCATCCCAGTCCCAGTCAGTAAAAAGCATTTACTTTGCGACATAGAACCGGCCCTAAGATATTAAATATTTTTATAAATACTAATATAAACAATTTTGACTTTTCTAATCCCAAAATTTTAGATAAAGAATATAACTTGGCATAAATATTAATTTTGGAAATGATCGAAATTTTAAATAACAAAAATTCGATTAAGATCAGATATGGATTGTTTTTCAAATGTTTATAAAAAATTTTTAGAGAAAAATAAATTTTCATAAATACATGTATATATATTTTAAATTAAGGGTAATCTGGTCACCAAGACAATCTGTACAATTGTCTATTTATAAAAATATTTAATATCTTAGTGTTGCTTTCGAAATTCTAGAAAAATAAACTTTTTTTTTTCTTTTGAAAAAATTTGTCATTGAAAAAGGGAGAAATTCTCCCGAAACGTTTGAATTTTGAATAAACGTGTAATGGATTGTTTTTTATAAACGATTTGTATTTTTTTGTTAGTTTATATATTTTATTTAATGACATTAAACAAAATTTGAGGGTCATATACCTAATTTTATATTTTGTTCAGAGACTAATATTAAGAGGTATTATTGATTTTGAATTCAGTTTGATACATGGAACAACTACAAATTACCTATAGAATTTTTTAAATAAATCGATAAGGATATTGGGGAATTGTTAATGAAGCCGAAAATATTCGATTTCTAAAGGTTAATTTGCTTTTATTTTATTTATTCGTGATCTAAATGAAAATAAAATGCCTAAGAATTTATTTAATATAAAAAAGAACATAACTTTATAAATATATGTATTTATTTTATTTGCTAAAATCTCCTACGTAAAGGTGACATAAAAATTTAATCCGCGATAAATGTAGTATCAAGATAATAAGCGTTAATAAATTCGATACTTCATTTCCACATGTGACTTGTTGCGATTGGAATTCTTTCACTATTTGTATGTTGCTTTTTTTCAACCTTCGATTCTTAAGATTCAAATTTAACTATTTCACTCTTTTCTCAGAATATATATTAACTTCCAATATTAAATTTATAGACTCTGAGATCTTTTTTATATCCCTATCATTAAAAAAGACTATTATAAGCAAATATAATATATGATAATAATAATAATAATCTGGAAGATTATTTCACCACCCAAGAGTAAAGTAAGTACATATAAAATAATAAGAATTTTCTAGTCTTTGACATAAAAAATTTTAATTTAATTTTTTAATTACTTAATGATGATAATAATGATGTTGCGAGCGATTTTTCTTGGTGAACCAGCCATGATAAAATTGGGAAATTTTCTGGTGTTAGACAAAAAAAAAAAAATCACAAAATTTTCAAGATGATCAATCTGACCTGACTACCAAAATTTAACAAATAAATAACATTTTAACCTAAGCTGTTCCCTGGGCCAATAGGCAAAGGATTTAAACTTAAAGGATTTAAATTTTTAATTTTAATTTTATCCTTTTAATGTGATTCCCCATTTTTTTTATAATTTCACCAAAGATGGTCTAACTTGAAAGTATCCTGCTGTTAATCAGTTTGGTCAGTCACAACACTAACAACAACAAAAATTAGCTCCAATGGATCGTTACTAAACTTTATCCAAACTCATTTGAAATATTAATATGTTTATTCCTTTATTATTAATCAGATATCACTTGCTATTTGCCATGTTGACTTAAATTCAAAAATAGTGATCGATTCTCATCTAATACTCGAGGAATAACCATTCTACATTGGATTTTAGACGTTTCGGTTATTATTGGTAACAATTGCTGAAGTCATGGAGGAATCGACTTAAAATAAAAATAGCCGTCGACTCTCAACGAATACTTGAGGAATAAAAATTCTACATTGGATTTTTGACGATTCGATTATTATTGGTATAACCATTGCTGAAGACATGGAGGAATCGACTTAAAATCCAAAATAACAATTGTTCTTATCTAATACTAGAGGAATTACTTTATTGCATTACATTTTTGATGTTTTGACTATTAATGGCAACCTCTACTGAAAACGTGGAAGAATCGACTTGAATGTAACAAATCAGAGGAAAAAAGGAAAGAATTAAACACCGTGTTAAATCACAGGATCAATCGCAAAGTTTCGCTAATTTATTGTACCTTCATCAGGCTCTTGATCAAATTAGTTTTTGAAAATAATTTGATCAAGAGCCTGATGAAGCTACAATAATTTAACGAAACGTTGCGATTGGTCATGATTTAACACGTTGTTTAATTGTTTCCTTTTTTCCTCTGATTTGTTGCATCTAATTAAATGAAACCTTTTACATTAAAATCAAACACAAAGAATATTCAGTCATATTGCATATTTTTCGGAGACTTTAATTCACATTCCTTTTACTATCAACTCTTAAATTACAATTTTATAAAATCAAAAAGTATATTTTTATAATTGTTACTATTTTTTTTTACCTACAGTAACAACATTTTTTGGATTGTATAAATAGCAAACTTAGTGGAATTTGTAACTACAAATACAAGATTGATTGACATCAATTTTCCATTTATTTTATTTAATTATTTATTGTTTCACATCCTTGGAATTTGTTGGAGATAATATATTATTTTTAATAAAATTCCACAAATAGGTTTTTCATCTGAAATGTCATTTAACTATTTGGATATAATTTAAATAGAATTCAACGAGAAGATAGAAAAAAACTAATCCGGGTGATTTTGATCTATGACATAATCTTTCATCGAACATTCTTTGATATAAAAATGAAAAGAATGTCAACAAGAAAAGAGAGAAGAAAATATCAAGTAGAATGATTGATATGATCATTATATTCCGATTATACCAACCACTCGCTTTCTGAATTATACTAAATAAACAAACAACAAATTTCAAACAAAAAATAAAAATATTTTGAAACGAAATTTAATAAATGGGTTCAATTTTCTTTCTAGAGAGAGATGTGGGTGGAGCTGATCACCTATGCAAGTTTTAATAATAAATTCTTGATCCAATTAAGATTTGGCCTCTCTCCAAATCGTGATAATTTATTACTGCCGAGAAGAAGGGTGAATTGTATTTATTTTTCTTGTTTGTTTTCAATTCATCATCCGGATCAGTCAAAGAATCAAAGAATTGAGAAGGATGTTGAGTGAAAGATTTATTTATATACTTAGGTTTATAATATGTCAATAAATTTATTACTTGTAATGTATTTATTTAATGGTAGAGATTCAAGAACGTGGAACACTTAGCCGGCAGGAGTATATTTTTTCGAAAATTTAAGTCTATGTGAATGTTTTCAAATCTTTAGCTGAAATTAGGCTCAGGGATTTTGCCAACATCCAGTTAAACTTTGCTAGGCGTCAAATTTGGGGTCATAGTAGCTATCAGATCGTAGCTATTTTTGATTTTAATCTTAGGTACACAATTGACATGTATCAAAAATAACTGAAACTTTGACCGGTGGTGGAAAAACGGGTTCTAAAAGATTCGGGATTCGATTAATTAAAAAGTTGATATGCTATTAGATGATTATATAAGAAAAATCATTGATACTGACCTCTGTTTGATTTGAGGTGATATAGATCATTTTGCTTACATGTCAGAAGGATTGTCATCTCCCACAAGGTAATCAAACCCACCAAAGTACCAAAAAACTAATGTGGGTGAGGAAACCTTCAGTGGCATCCTCAAATTTTGCTGATGAGTGATTCAAAATTTAAACATATAGTAGTAATAGGTGAAGGTTTCAAATTAAAAAAAAATTTCACTTTCGCGGGCAATAGAATAATGATATTCCGTGAAAGAAATTAAAAATTTCTTAATTGAAAGTTTCTTAAATTGAAAGTTTCTTTTTGCCGAGAGTAGCAGAATTTTTATAAATTGAAGGAGACCAAAAAAAGACTATGACTTCTGCCAGAATAATAAATTTTTTAATTTATTTATATCGAGACTATAGTTTTGAGGGTTTTGCCCTCTTCATCAATTTATTACAATTGAAGTGATGTGTGAAAAAATTTATTATTCCAGCAGAAGACACACTCTTTTTAACCGACTTCAAAAAAGGAGGAGGTTCTCTATTCGACTGATTTTTTTTTTGTGCCTGTGTTACCTCATATCTCCGCCAATTGTGAACCGATTTTGAATTTTTTTTTGCTTTGGGTTCAGTCTACCTTCCGATTGGTCCCATTTTTTTTCATAGGTATTAGACCTTTTTTGTTAGGTTTGTTCAGGCCTAACTTCTTTGTTTATGAACCGATTTTGATGATTCGTTTTTTATTGGAAAGGGGGTATCTTAGGAATGGCGCCATATTAATTTGGTCAAGTTCTGATGATATGATCACTATTAATAACATCACTACAAAGAGAAAAATAAAAATAATTTTTAAGAAAAAAATAAAACCGACTTCAAAAAAATTAAATGCAGCAAATAAAATACACTAAAAGGTATAAAATAATTATTATCGTATTTAGTTACAACTAAACTACGAAATATTAAATTGAAATTACTTTTTTAAGTCGGTGCCAAACATCTACCTTTTATGAATCGCGCTCGACGGATCTTACTTAGTACGTTTGGTGGGTACGCTCGCTTATAGGTATAGTTTGTTTGGCACCAACTTCAAAAAGTAATTTCATCTTAATATTTCATAGTTTAGTTGTAACTAAATAAGATAATAATTATTTTATACCTTTTAGTGTATTTTATTTGTTGCATTTAATTTTTTTGAAGTCGGTTTTATTTTTTTCTTAAAAATTATTTTTTATTGTCTCCTTTCATTTAAAATTTTCTTATTAGCCTTAGTCTTATTTTATAAGAAAAATCAGTGAGAGTGTCATCTGCTTGATCTAAGATATTGAAGGACCGTTATGACCCTGGTAACATTTGGCAATTAGATTCAGTACCCGAGGGGAACAACATCCTTTTTGATATGAATATTCATCTCAGATTAAGGGAAAGATTTGTTAATATGAGTAGTAGAAAATCACCTTACAATTTCTAGCTGTATCTATTATATATATTTTTATTTATACAACAGTGGAAAAAATATTGACACTAAAAAAATGAAACGAAATTTATATATAATTTTTTCCGTTTCTATCAAAATATGATAATATGACAATAATACTATATATTTAGATGCAATGTAGGTTGGAGTATTTTAGCGTCAGAATGGAGGGATAATCAAAAGCATTGCATTATAATATTTATTTTTCTGCACAAAAACAAATTCGTATATTTTATGTTTTATTTTTTCAGAAATATCTTACTAGAAAATTCGATTCTTGTGCCATTTCAAATTTTATATCCACATCATAATAAGTATAAATCGAAAAAAACTAGTTAATTATGAGTGATTAGATATGTTTTGGCTGTATAATAACCAAAGACATCATCTGTCCAATCAGAATCAGATGCAGGCCCACATAATCATAAACCATTTTTTTTTATTTCCTACTTAGTGAATGTTTTGTATACATCAGATGGTTGAAAAAACTAATAAAATTTAAATCAGGTTCAAAAAACAAAGTGGGTTCGTTTATGAAAAAAAATCAAAACAACCAATTTATTAATAAATGAATAAACCAGACATAAAGAGAAAGGGAGAAACCCCCGTTAGGGACAAGTTACTCAGATGTATGAGTTCAAATTGCCGATAGTAGTAGACATTTTTGATCAACTTTACTAAGATGTTTAATTAAATTGATCAATTCCATCTTATGTACACTAGATGACAACATCTCGTAGTTTACCAAGAATTATGAAGTCTACTAGGGTCGACAATTTGAACTCTTATATTCATTTTGGGAAAACTCATTCCATTGGCCTATGATTTTTGAAGAAATTAAATATTCTAAACACTTAACCATCTTTATTTAAGCTTCATACGATATATGGCATGTCTTTGGGTTTAAATTTAGAATGCCTGGATCGTTAAATTTTACAAGTAAATATTTAATCTTTGAGTGTAATAAGACTTAATGGGTTCAACCCAAAATCCCGACAGCCCGAAATCCGGACAGTCAAAATCCCGACATTCTAAAATCCCGACAACCCAAAATCCCGATAGCCCAAAATCCCGACAGCAAAAATCCCAACATTCGAAAAATTTAAGAATTATAGTCTTTTGGCAGTACTCTTAGAGAGAAAAAATTTGTATTTTTATAAATTTAATTTATTTATTTGTTATTTTGATATTTCAATTATGTACTCTTTGCATTTATTAGGTTAATATTGTTAAATATATTTTTTTAATAGGTATTTTAAAGATTGATAAAATTTATTTGATTTATTTATTATTTTGATATTTGATGTGTACTTTTTGTCTTAATTAGAATAGGTTAATATAGTCATGTATATAGATAGTATATATTATATATTTTTGTAAATATCAAAAAGGTTAATAAAATATCAAATTTTTTTTTTTAATTCAGACAAGTGATTAGAAAAATAGCTATAATATGAGATAACCTGATAAGTAATGAGTTAAAATTTAAATCATAAGTTCATAAGTAAATTTAAAAATTTATTTTTCCAGCAGAAGATTGTCTCTTATAATTTATAAAAATTCTGTTACTCTCAACAAAAAAAAACTTTAAATTTAAAAAAATTTAATTTCATTCAGGAAATATCATCAATCTATTGCCCTCGAATTTTGCGAAAGTGATTTTTTTTTTTAATTTGAAACATTCACCTACTACTAAAGTTTTAAATTTTGCATCACTCATCAGCAAAATTTGAAGATGCCAGTGAGATTTTCCTCATCCACATTAGCTTTTTGATACTTGGTGGGTTTGATTACCTAGAGGGCGATGACAATCCTTCTGACATGTAAGCAAAATTATCTCAATCACATCGAATCAAACAGAGGTAAGTATCAATGATTTAACTTATAAAATCAACTAATAGCAAATCAACTTTTTAATTAATCGAATCCCGAATCTTCTACTCAAAACGTTCACTGATAAGATTTTTTCATACCACTATGTATCAAGTAATGTGAAATGTTTTCACTTTTACCCCAATTCTCATTAGGGTTCCGTATCAGAACACTATTAGTGTCGCTATAGTGCGTGACTCTGACTGTCAGAGAATTGAAGCTGGTGTGATAAATAGGATACAATTTGAAATTAAGAAGAAATATACATATATTCATTTTAGAAGGAAATTAAAATTTGAATCGGAAAATTATTTTGGGGAGAGTCAAATTTTTTCGTTGAATAAAAATTATACAATATTATCATAGATATATCATTGTATAAAGATATCATTAAATAGGATAAGGCTGATTTTCGTATTTATTTAATTTTTATTTGAACTTAACATTAAAATGTCGTTATGCGAGGGCGTTAAAGTCACCATAGATGATTCTTCTTTTCTTTCTCCGATTATTATTATTATTTTTTTTTTTTTTAATATCTATTTATCTATAACAATTGTCTAAATATTCTATAATTAAGATATACCAAATTTTGATAGTATTTGTGGTGTGTCGCCAAAATAAAACCATACCTTTTCAACTTGAGAATGTGAATATCAATTCCAAAATGAGATTAATCAATTATTCCAGATTGGATTAGTCAATTCAAAATCCTGAGATTAACCGATTACAAATGGGTTTGTAGTTATTCAAATTCAATTACTGGAAAAATAATCCCCAATTCAAAATTGTTTATGCCTTTTTCGAAATTGCTTATTCAAATTTTGAAATTTAATAACCCCATTTGGAAATAGAATCATCCCATTTTTAAAATGATTTTTCCCAATTTCTAATGGATTATTCTCATTATGAAATTATTTAATCTCAATTTGTAGTTGATAAAGTTTTTTTTCTTAAGCCAAAAGTTGGGAAATATTACAATCGAAAAATGACGCATAGTCTAATGAGTGTAAAACATGGGATTAAATAAATTGTCCAAGAAGCAAAAAAAATCCTATTCTTTTTAAGAGCAGCACCTGCTACCTTGATAAACCAAAAAAGGGACCTCCGGTGTTTTGCTTTCTCTCGTATCCAGCTCCTAATATAGGGATTGAGACAAGTGTTTTATTGATTGCATTCTACATTAAATTTTTCTTATGTAGACAAGAAACGAAGAATAATCATCAGCGCTTGGAGTCGAGAAAGAATCCTGAAAAGGTTATCACCGATCTGGAGGATTTTTTTTCCCTGGCTGCTCGTTGATAGTTATCACCCAAGCTACAGTTAATGTATTTATTTCTAATAGGTTCGATGTTGGGCTCGTTCTCGTGGCGGTAGTGTCATGGCGAGGAGGGGCATGCTTTGTAATTTTAACCATTAAGAAAATTTAAAATTTAAATTTCTTTCTGCTGGCTGGTTGTTTGTTTGTTTCGAGAGTTATGATGATATTTCCGAAAAGATTATTATTATTTGGTAAAGAAAAAAAGAAAGAAAAGATTTAGATAAATATGTTTAAAAATCCATTTAAATTATTTATATTTTGTTGTAATTATTAACTCTTCTGTTTAGTATTTATTAATATTATTAAGAATGCCAATAAATAGAGACCAATGCTTTAAATTTGAAACTCTAGTTTTATGAAATAAAGAGATGTAAGGAAGAAAATAATAATATATTAAATAAGATTGCTATGTATATTTATTAATATTATTAATAAATTATATTCAATGTTTAAATTTAGAACTAGTTTTTATGAAATAAAGAGATAAGAAAATAATAATATATTAAAATAAGATCATAAATGTACTAACACAATTAGAGATCTGTATCTTCATTCTGCAAATTATCAGTATCATAACAAATTGGTTCTTATTTGCCATTGATAAGGAAAGAATAAGGGAAAATGAGGAATTTTTTCATAATTTTAAGTTAAGCTACTTCTAAACTCTGACAGGTATAAAAAAATCGCCCTAAAAATTGCCACTTTGGAACATCTCATACTGATATTGTAAAGTTAATTCAAATAAAAAAATAAATAAATAAAATAAACTACTAATTTTACTTAAGATCATTAAAGGGAAAATATACAATGCATAAGAAAAAAATATATTTTAATCTTGACTCCCCAAAAAATTCGACCCAATCCAAAATAATCATTCAATTAAAATTTAAATAATATTTTTGATTTCAGGGAAAATACAGACATTTAATTTATACATTTAAAGGTTGTAGCTTATTTAGTTAACAATGCTCTATCTGGAGGACAAATAGACAAACAGAAATTATACTATAATTAGGTTAGTTTTAGTATTTTACGGAACTCTAAAAATTTGTTAAAATATATGTCTTTATTTCAAAATCTAGTAAAAAGAAGAAAAAACATTTTTTTTTACAGTTCTCAAAAAATTTCCATACGTAAATACCTAGATAAAAATAAAAATGTGGGCGCTTATTTTAATTAAATTTCAAGTTGAAAGCCACCTTAATTTCAATTAAACTACAATTTGAAAGCTCTCTTTATCTTAATTCAATTTCAAGTTAAAAGCCACCATACTTTTATTTTTACTGGGTGGGTATGGAAATTTTTTGAATAAAGGATAAAAAAAATATTTTCTAGTTTTTACTGTATTTTGAAAAACATGCGTGCTTTTTAAAGTTCTCAATATATTTTTTTTATTCTAAATCGAGAAGATGGTAAAGTTAATTTTATCTATATTTTTTGTGTCCTTTTTTATTTATTAAATGATTAATGAAGCGTTTCGGATGATGTCAAGTGCCATCCTCAGAACATTATTGGAAATTTATAAAAATAACATTATTTGGAATCATCTAGCAAACAAACTACAAAATAAATCAAAATATATATTTTTATATCAATAATACTAATTTATAGAGTTATCTCTTACTGGTGATACAATCAAATGGCAATTTATTAAAATACAAGTTTTCTGTTATAAGTTTTAGACTTTCATCGTAAATACATAAGGAAAGAAATTAAGCTCTGTTTGTCTACAAGGGTTACAATTCAATTATAAGATTCTTCCACAAAATACTGACATCTTTTTAAAGAAACCAAGTTATAAACATATAATAATGTTTATAAAAATAATCATTTTAAATTGTTATTTTATATGATTATTAACGTAGTAAAGCATCTTAAACTTCAAATTTGTTAGCATGAATATTTTTCTAAACATAGAATATAAAGTATCGATTTAATTTATAATTTCATCATAGACTATCTAAATCGAAACCGCTCTCGTCTCCAAGACAATTTAAAAGCATCGAGGAGATTACCACAGGTTTTCAGTAAATCATTAAAAGTATATATTAAATAGGCGTTAGGTGTTATGAGATAATAACAAACTGAATTTTTTCTTCTAATTTATTATACATGTATATTAATAAAATGCAGAGAATAAAAGGCCACAACCCTCTCAAAAAAATTCTTGATGCGAATGTGGTAATCGCGATGTTTTAGACCTCATCTGAATAAAAATGATGAAATAAGGCGAATCTTTGAAAAAATCTCGCTAATGGTATAGATGGGGCGGTGTTCCTTTCAATATCTATTGTTCCGCTAATTGCTATTCTTAATCATCGATTTTACATTAAATTCTATTCAATAGATTTCTCTAGTTGATATTGCATAGATCAACTTTCGTAAAATTGGAATTAATTAAGTAAAAAAAAATAAAATAAAAAAACTATATAAATAATTTAAGACGAATAAAACATTCGAAATTAATAGGGATTGTGATACTAGTAGTTTCTGAATTGAAATCAATAATATTGAAGGAAAAAGTGAAAACTTTTTCAACAGTCAGTACGCTATGGAGATTCTATGTCCTTATTTAAAATCATACTTGAGGTCAAACACAAGACAAGAATGGGCATACATAAAAATTTTCAATTTTACTTATGGAAAGTGGTGTAGGTTTTAGGTGAAACATGATGTTAGTTAATAGAGTAAAGGGTGTGTAGTTTCACAGTGAATGAAATAAAATAAGAGGTTTATACAAACTCAATATATTTCGGATTATTAGTCCATCATCAGGAGTTTACAAGTTAATATATATATATATATATATATATATATATAGATGATGGACTAATGTCCGAAATACTCATTGGTTTGTATAAACCTCTTTAATTTATTTCATTCATAGTGAACTACACACCCACTCTATTAAATAAAAATTTTCATTTAAATATCGATCTTAGTTTATCTTTTTTGAACATATCTAGCTTGAGACAATCTTATAGTAAGCAAATAAATATAAGATTTTTAACCATCATCATTATTGGCCCGACAACTCTTTTGTGAGGTTTGATTATTCCAAAAATTTTACCCCAAACACGTTATGTACATTTTTCTCAATTTCTTACGTCAATTGCTCGGATATCTTTCAAATCATCATTTTCTAACAGATTTTGATAATAAAAAAATAGTATATTTTTTGGGCCTTAATTCAAGACAGTTTTTCATAAACAGGGGTCGTAATGGTGATATTTGTTACTTAGAATCTCGTAACATCTATTTCTTACGAGGTGGAAAAATCAATTCCACTCTCAACCTCTTTTAGTCGCGTTATGACAAGCATAGGATAGATACTGTGGACCAATTCTAGTCCCTGCCCACATTAGGATAAAATTGACACAAGTCAATAATAACTATAGCAATGCAAATTAATAAACTTAACAGACTTAAGATTTGGGCAATGCCGAGATCTTTTGGAATATTTGTTTGTAAAATAAAACCAAAAACTTAATTAAACCTTCTGGGTATAGTACCATCTTAGATAATTAGCATAAAAAAAGAAGAAAATCGACGAACCCTATTTCTATATTTGATTGTGCTAAAGACTTCATGAGACTGATTTTTCTTTTCTTTCCAGTTTCCATCTTTCCCGAATGATGCGAAGGAGAGGTTCATGTTTGAAATTGCATATTTCAGAGAAGTCAAAGGTGTACCGACTTTGATTGGCATGTTCAAAGTAGGAATGTTACGGAGGTTCTACTCCGACTCCGAAAGGTCGAAACTTCCGATTGATTTTACACCTACGGCTCCGATAATTTTGAATTGGAGGTTATAACGAAGATCGAAAGATAACTTTATTGTATGGAATAGCTTACTTAATGAGTACAACAAAAATGTGACGATACCTTTCTATGGTGGAGTGTAAATCCAAAATTTCAAATATTGTACTCGATTGCTCGGCAATATTTATCATGTCCACCAGACTCAGTGGCATGTGAGCAACTTTTTAGTGGCGCTGGCCAATATAAGATCCACTGACAAATAGATTGGACGGAGATAAATCTGCTATGCTTTTGTTTATTAAGTACAATTTGCTACTTAGAGTCACTCAAATTGATTTAAAATTTTTAATTAAGCATATTTTTCTATTGTTGCATGCAATTATACGTGTAGTATGTGTATTATTATTTATATTTGACTGATTAAAGAGACTGATTACTGAATTATATTTCTATTATTTCATTAGGCCTGACCTTAATTTAGTTGAAGCTCAGACTCCGATAAATTAAATTTAAAATCTCCGGCTCCGACTCCGATTTCGGTAAACCCATCTCCCTAGTTAAAGCACCGGCTCTCAAAAGACTATGACTAAGGGCCAATTGTATGTCGATTGGTAAACTCTTTTTAAACGTTGACAAAGGGTAAAACCTTAAAATTCACCTTGTGCCCGCTGGGATGGCCAATCGGATGACAGGCACTTTCATCTGATTGGACATCCCACCAGGCACAAGGTGAATTCTAAGGTTTCACCCTTTGTCAACGTTTAAAAAGAGTTTACCTACCGACATACAACTGGCCCTAAGTAACATGAGGTGCAGTTTGTTCCAAACTAGTAGATATTATGTAGCATATTCACAGTCAGTCTTGTTAGGTGCATTCTAGTGGAATGAATAAACTTAGCCTAAAAGGATATATTCGAAGTTGAAGCCCTCTATATTTGTATGCACCCTAAGAACAAAGAGGGGCATAAAAGGATGAAGATGTTCTTAAATAAAAAGTCAAGAAGACAGGGAATGATTTAAATTTCTTTTTATATAAAGATTGAACTAAAATCCAAACCTTTATCTTTATTTGGTCTGTTCAGCTTCCGACAGTCTCTTCTTCAAACACTTCCCTCGCTCATGACATTTATCTCGGTCTCTAATTGCGCGTTAAGTCCCAACCACTGCAGCAAATGCTTAATTGCCGTTTCAATTAGAGTCCTAAGGCGTCGTGACCGGTGCAGGACAACACTTTACTCGTTTGCACCGATCGACACGATCCACATTTCGACACTAATGGCCGTTCGGACAGAGAGACCGTTTAAGACTCTTTCACTCATTATCGCCACGACTTGGCTTTTGTTTAAGAAGGAAGTCATTTGCTTTAATTAACTTGAGTTTGAAATATGATGTTAAATTAACACATTCATTTTCATTGAACATTGATTAGCATGTCTTAGGGTGATTTCAACATAAAATATAAAAATTGTCAAACAGATAATAATCGCTTGAACATAATCGATATTATATTAGTCCTGAGAGATAATAGTTTTACGCCATTTGGTTTCTTACTATAATTAATCGAAAAAATAATTCATTTCTGAATCTAAGGTTAATTTCTTGGAAAGAGTAAAAAAATCTAAGCCAAGCATCGACCTTTCTGCTTAGTGAAGGGAAGAGACAGCCACCTGTTGTGTTACCTAGTATCGAAAGAATCTCGATACGCTTAGAAAATGTCAATTTTCTGCTTCAATTTAATCCGTCTCCAGCCCATTACACTCCTTATGTAAATAAATATAGATGATTCTATAGTATTATATATACCATGGAGGCGCCCTTGGCATATTTAAAACGGCAGATTATAAAATCTCGGAAATACGGCAGCATCGAGCGAAATAAGCTCCTGGGTAGCTGGTCGTCTATGCCAGAGGGGTTCCCAAACTTTTCCGAGTCGCGGCGCCTTTTTTCAATTAACATTTTTCCATGGCGCCGTATATTATTATTTATTTTGGCCGCGCAGGAGGGGGCCTCCTCTTACAACAGATAAGTAAGTGACAAAATTGGTTTATACAAAAGGCGGCAATATTTACAGTACTAGCTAAGAAAAAGTATATCTTATTGTAAATAAGATATAAAAATAAATAATAAATAAATTTTTAGCGTCTCATTTTCGGTCTAGTTGCCAATAAATAAATAAGATTTTAATTTTTAATTAAATCACACATAATTAATTATGTGTGATTTAATTAAAAATTAAAATCTTAATAAAATTAATCACAAAAATAAAAGCTTCAACAGGTTCATTACTAGAAATAAATAATTTGAAATAAAAATAAATATCTGTAGGAGTTATTATTATTATTATTTTTTTAATTTTGCTTTCTTTAATGTTTGTATTTTAGTTTGAGAAATATCTGAAACTAAGAAATGTTCATTCGTTCATGTATATTTATTCGGATTTCTATATATAGCAGAAAATCAAAAGGTCGTAGAAAGTTCATTCAGGTCCCATAATAATATATCTAATGTCGATGTGTCTAGATTCCCATAATTCACGATAATTCAAAAACGTAAAGTCATAATTTTTTTTCGGTCCGTATTGTCCATTCTTATCACTAGTCAAGAACGCAGAATCGTTCAGTCCGTTCTAGTGGCAAAAAATTATATTTTATTTGATCACACACTCAGATATATATAGGGAGAGATTTTCAATTTTTTGGATTTAAGGTACCTGAAAAATTGGAAAAATAATAATTTGAATTTTTTTACGAAAATAAAAAATTAAATCATTTTAATTTGAAAATTTTATTATCAAATTAAACACGACCAGCAGGCTTTAGCTTGCAAGCCTACAGAGAAAATTTTATTAGAAAAAATAAATGATTAATTTTATTAAAAACAAATTTCGTATAAATTGATTTTCTAAAATGAACACCCCATAATAGACATCTGTTAATTCTTATTTATTTGATTAAAAAATCTACCTAATAAAAATAAATTCATTGTATATAATTATTTTATTAAAAAAATCACTTGTAATTATTTTTTATGCAATTAAAGGTCTATTCTGTACAAATGACAGTTTCTAGTAAAGTTTATAAACAGACTCATGACCATTGTCTCTGACTTGTGCTTAAATTTTCAATTTTTAATCGTCTATAATAGATTTTTCATTAGTAAATCTAATTATAATAAAAATTAACATTTCTAGTTACGTTCGGGTGCTTAAATATTGAATATACCAAAAAAATTCCATTTTTGTTCTTGTTTAGAAATATCTCAAAAGTGAAGAAAAATATTTTTTGACTCTCTTTCTCTGTGTGTGTGTTTTTTGTCTGTCTGGATTTCATACCTACTCTTGATAACTCAAGAAAGGAATGTCATATTTTTGCGTGGACTCACTGTAGCTATATCATGCTAATACTATAGCCTCTAATTTATATTTTATATTTTGTAATCTATATTTTGTATTTTTATTTTGTATTTTTTTGTATTTTATGTGTTTTTTGTATTTTTATATCTAATTTGTATTTTATATTTCTATATATTGTTAATCTCTATATTTGTCAGTTTTTTTTCTTCTCTTGAATGTACACTATAAGGGTCTTTTTTTTTTTTTTTTTTTTTAATGCAATCGAATGCAAGAAGGGGTGCACCAGTAAAGATGTAGCCCCTATGGATCTCGAAAGACCCTTGCATTACCGAAGAGAAGGGAAAGTTGTTTAAGTGAGAGGGTGTAGACGTAGGTGTCTATGCACCCTGGTTTTGAAGGTTTGAAGATCATAGGTGCTGGGAAAGATAGAGGCTGGGAGAGAGTTCCAGTTCCTTGACGTCATGGGGATATATGAATTCGCGAATGAAGTGGTCCGGCACTTTTCTAATTTGACCGCGAAAGAGTGTTGGGAGTCGGCAAAACGTGTGCTGCGTGCAAAGCATGCTTTGGGGGGAATTATTGATTTTATCTCATCAGAGCACCTGCCGTGATAGTATCTATAGAAAAGGGAAAGGGCGGAGACATCTCTTCGATGAGCCAGCGAGTCGAGGGAGTCGGTGAGGGTAGAATCGTCAATTAGCCTGACGGCTCGTTTCTGAATTGCATCAAGGGTAGCAAGAGAATATTTTGAGGCTCCTCTCCACAGATGAGAGCCGTATTCGAGATAGGGGCGGATTTGGGCCTTGTAGATGGTGAGAAGTTGTGGGGGTTTGTAAAATCGCTTGGACCTGAATAAGAAGCCAATCTTCCTTGCTGCAGATTTCGCCACAGAGGAGATGTGTTCATTCCAAGACAGGTCAGATGCGACAGAGACGCCCAACATGGATAGGCTGTCACACATTTTCAGGGTATTCGAATCGAAGTGAATATCAGGGAAATCTCTATTTTCGCGCCTAGAAATTAGACAACATTGAGTCTTGTTTGAATTGAAGTTAACTAAATTTTGAGAGCCCCATTTATTCAGTTTGTCTAGGTCGAGAGTAATTGAGGAGGCAATATTGATTCGATTATTCGGGAGAGAGGGTTTGCCGTGTAGAGTGCTATCGTCGGCGTAACAATGAGTGGGGTTTGCCGTTTGATCAATAAGGTCGTTTATATAAATAAGGAAGAGTGTGGAGGAGATTACAGAGCCTTGGGGAACACCAGAGTTTGTGGAGAACGATTCAGAAGATGTTCCATCCACCACAACTTTTATACTTCGGTTTGTCAGAAAGCTTTCAATCCATTTGCGAAGTGTTGGTGTGAATCCAAAGGCTGGTAGTTTGGCAAGAAGATTTTTGTGCCAAACCTGGTCAAAAGCTTTGGAGATATCAAGGGCTACAGCGAGGGTTTCTTTTCCGGCCTCTAGAGTATTGTTCAAGGTGTGGGTGACATAGGTTAAGATGTCGCCTGTGGAACGATTTTGTCTGAATCCATATTGCCTATCGTGAATTAATTTATTGTTTTCTAAGTGATGAAGGACGTGTTGGTTTATGACTAATTCCATTAATTTGGAAAGAACAGAGGTGATCGAGATAGGCCTGTAATTAGAGATTTGTGATGTGTCTCCTTTTTTAGGAATAGGTGTGACTCTGGCTATTTTCCAGCTTTTGGGGAATATGCCCGACTCGTAAGAGAGTTGGAATAGCTTGGATAAGATAGGGGCAAGTTCAGGGGCGCATTTTTTAATGAGAATTGGTGGGATGTTATCCGGGCCTGCGGCGGATTTGGAATTTAATTTATTAATGGCTTTTATGATTATTTGGGGCCTGAAAATTATTTTGCCCATGAGGTTGGTTTGGGGGGTATAAGTGGGCGGGTTAAGCCCTTTGTCATCTAAAGTGGAGTTAGTTGCGAAATAGGATGCTAGTGATTCGGCTTTTTCAGCGGGGGTCGTGGCTACTGAACCATTTGGGTGAAAGAGGGGCGGAAGTGAGGGGGACGCGAAATTTCTATTTATTGCCTTGTGTAACGAGAAAAAGGCCCGTTTTCCATTGGGGCAAGATGCGAGACGGTCAGCTATCCTCTGGTCGAATGATTTCTTTGCCTCAGTGATGATTTTTTTGCATGAGCTTCGCGACTTGGTAAATGCAACTCGGTCACATTCTAGCTGTGAAAGTTGCCATTTCTGAAAAGATTTGTTTTTTTCACGGACGGAATCTGCGCATTGTCTACCAAACCAAGGCTTAGAATCCTTGTTCCCTTTAATCAATTTTGAGGGGATATAGGTTTCTAAGCCTATTTGAATTGCCTCGTTAAGGGCGTCTGCGAATTCTGAAGCGTTTTTATCTCTGATGCAGAGTTCATTCCACTGGTAAGCGGCAAAAAAGTTACGCATGTCATTCCAATTAATGTTAACGTTATCGACTAGCCATATTTTTCTGGGGTTGGAGTGGGGTGACGGGGGTTTTGGTAAATTGGCGGAGGTTTTAATTTTTATCAGATTGTGGTCAGATTTACCTAAAGGGGCCGAAATTTTTGCTTCATAGGACGAAGGGTGGGAAGTGATGAAAAGATCGAGAAGATTGGATTTTTCATTGGCTTTGTCTGGGATTCTTGTGGGGCCGTTAATAATTTGAGTGAGGCCACACGCCGTTGAGAAGATTTCAGCGTCGGAGCCTGCGGGGGAATTATGGCTAGAAAATTTTAGCCAATTTTTGTTGTGGACGTTAAAGTCACCTAGGAAAGATATTTCAGAAGATGGAAATTCTTTCAGGATATTGCAATGGCACTCAAGGAGGTAGTCAAAAAATTGTTTGTATCTGGGGTCTTTGGGGGGCAAATATATTATGCAGAAAAATTTAGTTGAATGGCCTAACGTGATTTTGATCCATATGGCATCGAATTCATTGGATTCTAGATTAGTTAAACGCCTACTAGGGATGTCCTTTCTAATATAACAGCAGACCCCTCCTTTTTTTCGAAATTTTGAATGAAGTGTATAGTTTTCGAATTGGTAGTCACGACCGTTAGATTTATTCGCGTCAATTATAGTTTCGGATAAGCCTAAAAGAGCAGGTTTTTCATGTTCGAGATGTTGAAATACGTCGTGTAAATTCGAATTGCGAGATAGACCGCGAATGTTGCAGAAATTGATTTTAATTGATGTCATTAGTAAGGAGAGTTTGAGGTGGAAATGAAAAGGGTGACAAGAAAAGTAAAGATAAGAGAGCCGGTAAACCAATTAAAACTCCGAACTTGGATATATTTTTGAATATATTCAATATCAGTGAGCTCTTAGAAATTGGACAGTGGTTTTCCACCGGGCGATTTGAAAAGGTTTAAATCTACCACTGGTCTACACTGACCTATGTACATAACATCATTAATAAATAAATAATAATAAATAAATAGAAAGTTTCTTCTAATGCGAAAATGTTCTTGTTACTGGTTACATTTAGATAGAATCTTTATAAAGAGAATTAATAAATGGTTGTAATTATTAGCTAAAATTCGACACAAAAGGGTGTATTAATAAAAAAAATTGACAAATCCCAAAATTGCATAGATAGTACATTCTTGAAAGTTTTCACTTTTTCTTCCAATAGTATTTTTTTTTTTTTTTTTTTTTTAATTTAGATTTTTATCCTCAGAGTACGTCAGGCTTAGGTTGGATGGAAATGATAAAAATAAAACAAGCCCTCTTTCAAATGGAAAATAGAAAACTAAATATTGAACTAAATGATTAACTCTTATTAAAACATTTTACACATATTTAGAGTTCTATGAGTAGCTATTCCCATATGTCTTTTGACACTGTTTTTATTTTCAATTTACATATTGATATGTAAATATAAATAAATTCCAATTTATTGCTGTACTTTTTCAACCTTGCTTTATTTCCTTCTCAAAGTAATTGTATTAAATTAAGACATAATTTTTTATTGTCTGATCGTGTTTTTTTTAACCACTCGCGATTATTCTTTTACGTAAGTTTTTTTGTTCTTGATTTCATTTGTTTAAAAAAGAAAAAAAAAGAAATGAAGAAATATTGTCGAATCGATTTAGAAATAAACGGGTTCAGTTACTATATTTACTTAGATTGTTTCTTTATTCGATTCAAAGATATTCTACACTTCGCAATTGGCAATTAAACTAAAATTTATTTTCTAGAAAAATTGCTATAACCTTTGAAAACATAATTAATAAATATTTAATCGTTATTAAAGATTATCATAAATAAATAAGTTCTCGTAAACTTTTAATGATCAATCAAACAACGAGGTTATACATAAACAGGATGATCATGACAACACTATCGATTTTAACAGATGTAGGGTGAATTGACTCAATTTATATATAATACTATCACTTGAAAACGTCCTCGAAATAGATGTCGAAAAGCCGTGAATAAATGAGTAAATTTTATTAAATTTTCTAATTTCATTATTAGCCCAAAAAACTTCACAGTTCATCAACGTATTTGTCGTAACCTCAACAAGAGAGCTCAAGAAAATATGACTGCCGGAGTTTAAAATCTTGCTAATAAACTAATAGTGAAATTATTATTATAACAAAAAATATTTCTCCCACTATATGGAATATTTACCACCTCCAAATGGAACATGTATTAAAATAAACCAGCTGACAACCGGGCAGTTGGCCCTTACGTGAGAAATTTCCTCTAAAACTCCAGGATAAGCTCGCTTAAAATATCGGTGATTCTGTTCAAACAACATGTGTTTTTTCTTCTACTGATAAGTTTTATTTTTTGACAAGTGGTGTTTTTGCAAAGAACGAATTATATATCATAGGTGAAAACTTTTTCAAGACCCGGTGCGGTAAAAAGTATAGTATTATTGCTAAAATTGGTGCAAAATTTCAGCTCATTAATTACAATATCCCCCCAGATCAAAATTCGTTTTTTTTTTCATTTTAAATTCGAAAGTTCCGAAACCAATCTGTAGGTAAGCTAATCTTGTTAGGGAGATATGTTCTTGGTGAAACTCATTTTAATAAAGTAAAGAAATTGAAAGTTTTTTTGCCGAGAGTAGCAGAATTTTTATATATTGAAGAAGACACACTCTTTTATTGTCTCCTTCAAAGTAAAGAAAACTTTAAAAATATAAAATACTGTAAGTAGGTTTCACAAAAATAAATTTCTCTTTGAACTCCTGATGATGGACTCGTACCCCGAAATATATATAGTCATGCTAATAAGCATCTTGACTTTTATTTTTGGAAAACCTACCTAGTATTTTATATTTTTTAAATTTTCTTTAATTTATTATAAGCTAATCGTTTTAAAGATACAAACATTTTAGCACCGAAACGATTTATGTACACATTTTTAATGTACCTACATCAGAATACTAGCTCACAGACAGATAGTCAAAAAAACAGAATAAAAATCATGTTAAAAAATTATTTTTCTCCACGTTCCAGACCAGTGGCGTAAACAGAACATTTTCATGGGGGTGGGGGTCAGACCACAAAGCAAAATATTTAGTGGGAATTTTTTTTTGTGAAATATATTTAATTACGGTTAGTTTGTCATAGGAAACGGTTTGTCGTTGCCGTTACTCATCACATGAGCCCTGCCCTTGGAGGGGGGGGGGGTTCTGACCCCAAACGCGCCCCCATGGCTACGCCCCTGTTCCAGAGATTCCTATAAGTACGGATAAGCAAATATATGAAAAATATAATTACCCAGCGAGTGGAGCTTTCCGAGGGTACTGAGTGTTAAAAAGAGCGTCATAATTGGCCATTACATCTGTTTCTGAGATATGTTTTAGGATGATATATAGTAAATGGGACCATGTAGTAAGTTTACGATGAATTGGGATCCCATAATGTATTCTTGTTTGGCAAGCCTAATGTGCAATTAATTGGGGATTCTTCGGCGATCCACCCACATCGAATCCATAGAATTTCACACATCAACGATCGGTTCGCCCACGAGGCTTTTTCATTCTCCTCCTCCAATCGCCTCTAATTGAACAGGTGAGAGGCTTCAATTTACAAAATTACTGTCCCATTTTTAAATTACTCACAGGCAGGTAGGTAGGCACCTTGCATTTATTCAGCTTGAAGATTTTCTAATAGGATGAACAAAATTCCTTCAATCAATGAATCATCATATAATTACAACTGATTAATCACTTAAAAATAATTACATACTTTTACTTTACCATATGTAGTAATGGAAAAATATTGTAATCGTGCAGGATAAAGTTTTTTGTCTTAGTTTTTTCGAATTATCTCAAAAACAGCTAAAGTTATTACTACTGTTATGGCAACGGGAAACCACCCAACAACACTTTCTCTAGGGAAATTTATATGAAGAGAATATATTCTTAGTAATTGCCCTCTGATTCAAATATAGTACACGAAGTAGAAAATTATTTTTAAAAAATGTCACGAATAATTGTTAAATATGCCATATCCGAATTCACTTGAAATTGAATCTCAAAATCTTTTTCAAGTGCTATACTCAATTCCGAGGGTTGGCGAGCACTTTATAGTAATTTTTATGAGGAAATTTTACACATGGGCGGTTTCCCATTGCCTTCCACTGCATTTGTAAGTTGTTCTGAATGGAGCGAGATTCGATCCCAAGTAAGCCCGATTCAAAATCAAACCTTATAGTTACGGCAATCCCGTTGAAATATAAAACAACTAGATATTAATTTTTATTTTGATATTCTAGCCAGTTTATGAGGTAGAGGCAAATTTAACTATTTCCGTATGAATAAAAAAACTCACAGATATTAAAAAAAAATAATAATAATACTTAATATAGTACATGAAGTATGGAATTATTACAGTCCGGAGGTTCCTGAACCTTCCATCAACAATAATATAGAAACTATTATCTCTGCTGTTTACAGCCGATGTATAGTACACAAACCTCCTTCAAAAGGATAGAAAAGAATAACAATATGTAATACTTATAATCCTAGGCTAGGCATACACAGTCGATTTTCAGTCGACCCAACAATTTAGTTGGGTTGGTTTGAAAACGTGATGAATTATCAATTTACTATAACCAAATCTAATTAAATAACTAAGCTCGATTTTTTGATCAAAAGTGCTCATCGATTGATTTTGATTAAATAATCGAGTTGAACTGTAGTTGTGTTGTGTATACACCTACATTTAACTTAATATATTTATGTCCATCAACTAAATTATCGCCCGACTGAAAATCGACTGTGTGTGCCAAGCCTTAGTTTTTTGATGTTCTCTGCATTATCAGAAAGTTCTAATTGCCGAGAAGAGCAAAGATATTGCTTTTATAAGAGACAATCAAAGGGAGTGTTTTGTGATTGGTCTAAGCCTAAGACATTCGGTTTTCAAAGGGTGTGCCCAGGCGCACCAGTGTGTCCGAAAGATTGCTAGGTGCGCCCCAGGAAATCCCAAATAGATATCTGTGGCCTTATTATTAAAATGATTTTTTAGTTATATATTTATTAACATTTTGTATATGTGAGCCTACGCTTGTTGGTTGACTTCAAGTGTGCCACGACTTCAAAAAGTTGAGAACTACTGATCTAAGATGTTATCGATAAGTTTGCTTTCATGTCATAATCATGAGCCTCTAGGGTTGTGTCCGATTTCGAAATCAAACCTAAGTACCACAAATGTTAACCAGGCCATTGGCAATCCTCTGAAATAAATCCTCTCTGATATAATAATCTACTAAATATTTCAGTTTAAAATATACGAGTAAACATCTTGATCGACAAAAATAAAGCTGATAAATGATTCAAAATTTAAACAAAGAGTTATATCATATAATTTTAATAGAAAAATGAAAGTATTGTTAAATTGAAAGTTTCTATTAGCAGAGAGTAGCAGAATTTTTATAAATTAAAGGAGACAATAAAAGAGTGTGTTGGAATAATAATTTTTTAAATGTACTTATAAGGAGGCTAGTTTCGAGGGCTTTGCCTTCTTCATCAGTTTATTTCAATTGATTCACAGGAATTGATCCTTGAAAAACTCACTTTCACACATCATTTCCTCTGAATCAATTGTAATAGGCTGATGAAGCGGACAAAGCCCTCGAAACTATAGTCTTTTATTATAAATAAATTTAAAAAATTATTATTCCAGCAGAAAACACATTCTTTTATTGTCTCCTTTAATTTATAGTATTGTATTTAGCTTTTTTTGTAGACAATATCACATCATAATTTTGAGTATTTTTTTAACAAAAAAGTTGTAGCCGTTTTGAGATATTCTCAAAAAAATAACTGTTTCCTGCTATATTAAAATACTTCTCCATACTGAGTTTGGTAAAGTAAAAACTAATTTTAATTTGTTCTCCTTGATACTGTCATATTATATAAATCGTTAAATATTGAAAATATTAGTATCAGCAATTGGAATCGTTAGATGATTTGGTTGTTTTTCTTTTGTTTTTTGATCGACACTAGATTTGATATTTGAAATCGATTATAGACCTCAAGAAAACTTTCCCTTAACCGACGATTGACCTTTTGACATGATTTATTATCCATACGTCATGTTCCTCGAATAAATTCTATCGGCACTTCGACCAAAATTCTGATTAATTTTTGATGACATCCTCAAAGACTTCTATTTATCTAATATGAAAACAACTGACATGTCTATCAGCTTTATCACTTATTGTATGTTAATTAGATTTTAGTCATAAATAAATAAAATTGGTAATTTTTGATGCGTTTTTTTGTTTTACTTTTTTTTTTTTTGTTTTGTTTTGTTGTTTTGCTCAACACATGTCATATTAAAAGAAAATGAATTCAAAACAACCAATTGTATTAGATTATTAATTAGTGTTTTAAATTTAGTTCTTTTAAATTACTATTTATCTTTTGTTTTATCTGTGATAATAATTATTTTGTTGATTATTCCATTAATTATATATCTATTAGAAGCCCTCCTACAGCTTCATTAAAGTTATTGCTTTTCTTAAATAGTTTATCTCTCGTTGAATATTTATACATTTATTTATTGTTAGTTCTATATAGTTATAAAAACGCAGTCGCGAGGCGTGTCTCTTGCTATCTATTCTAACCCTCATCCAACCCAGCGGCCCTATCCTTCCCCCCTAGGCCCACTTCTCATCATCATTCGCCCCGCCAACACTATACATGTCCTCTGGACTCTCTCCCCTTCCCTTAACTCTGATCACCCTACGAATCTCACGGATCTGGGTGGAGGATTAAAATTAAAATTAAATTTTAGAGGCATCACTTCATCTCAAGGTCTCGATAATAATAATAAAAATTATAATATTTATTTTGAATAGACAGTCAATACAAATACACTAAAAAAACGTTTTTAGAATCACAAAATTGTGATTCTCATGCATTTGAAATACATCAATGAACAAACATAGTCAAAAGCACACAAATATATCTTAAGGTTATCAATTATAAATTACACCAACAATTCTTCCAGTGTATAAAGATTAAAAGTTAACAATTAACATTTCACTTTTCTTCTCAACAGATAAAGCTTTAGCAAACTTTTAATCTCCAAAGGTACATTATTATAAAAATATATAGATACAAAACATCTATAGAAATAAAATTGTGATCATGCATCAGTTACATCCATTAATCAGCAAACAGTAAATAAATAAACTGCAACGGATCGTTGCTAAACTTTATCCAAATTCATTTGAAATATTAATATGTTTGTTCCTTTATTATTAATCAGATATCACTTGCAATTTGTAGTTCATATTGACATTAATTCAAAAATAATTCTCATTTAATAGTCGAGGAATAACCATTCTACATTTGATTTTTGACATTTCGGTTATTATTGTAACCATTGCTGAAGACATGGAGGAATCGACTTAAAATCAAAAATAGCCATCGATTCTCATCTAATACTTGAGGAATAACAATTCTACATTAGGTTTTTGACGTTTCGATTATTATTGGTAACCATTGCTGAAGGCATGGAGGAATCGACTTAAAATCAAAAATAACGATCGATTCTTATCTAATACTAGAGGAATAACCTTATTGCATTCCATTTTTGATGTTTTGACTATTAATGGCAACCTCTACTGAAAAGGTGGAAGAATAGACTTAAAATCAAAAAGACTAAATTCTTTTATGGCAAACAACTCAAGCTTGAGTTGTTTACCAAAAAATATTTTAGTCTTTTTGATTTTAAGTCTATTCTTCCACGTTTTCAGTAGAGGTTGCCATTAATAGTCAAAACATCAAAAATGGAATGCAATAAGGTTATTCCTCTAGTATTAGATAAGAATCGATCTTTATTTTTGATTTTAAGTCGATTCCTCCATGTCTTCAGCAATGGTTACCAATAAAAACCGAAACGTCAAAAATCCAATATAGAATGGTTATTCCTCAAGTACTAGATGAGAATCAATCGCTATTTTTGGTTTAAAGTCGATACCTCTATGTCTTCAGCAATGGTTACCAATAAAAACCGAAACGTCAAAAATCCAATATAGAATGGTTATTCCTCAAGTATTTGATGAGACTCAATCGCTATTTTTGGTTTAAAGTCGATTCCTCTATGTCTTCAGAAATGGTGACCAATAAAAACCGAAACGTCAAAAATTCAATATAGAATGGTTATTCCTCAAGTACTAGATGAGAATCAATCGCTATTTTTGGTTTAAAGTCAATTCCTCTATGTCTTCAGCAATGGTTAACAATAAAAACCGAAACGTCAAAAATCCAATATAGAATGGTTATTCCT
>JALMQS010000118.1:7179207-7216249 GCA_024734495.1 Forficula auricularia
AGAATCAATCGCTATTTTTGGTTTAA
Source organism: Forficula auricularia (assembly GCA_024734495.1). Classification (NCBI taxonomy): domain Eukaryota; kingdom Metazoa; phylum Arthropoda; class Insecta; order Dermaptera; family Forficulidae; genus Forficula; species Forficula auricularia. The sequence goes on from JALMQS010000118.1 coordinate 7,179,234, forward strand.
AGTCGATTCCTCTATGTCTTCTGCAAAGGTAAGGGATAAGAAAACAACGCAGTTGCTATGGTTACTTACAAAATTTCCTCCCAAATTTTTAGCATTTCACAGAGAGAAGCCTATCCATTCTTATTTAAGCAAGGCTAAATGAGCTATATTAAAAGGTTCAAATGAATAAATTTTAAAGAATTTAAAAAATTAAAAAAGTACTCTCTTACTCTAGAGTAAAGTACTTTAAAATATAATTTTACTAAAAACTTTATTTATCCTTTTTTGTGGTCCCCAAGGTACTTAATTAGGATATTAAATTTCATCAAAATTGGTTAAGTCATTTTCAAGATATTTAGAAAAAACTAAAAAAGTACTGAAATAAAGTACTAATGTTTGTGGGTCGATATGTACCAAAAACTAATCAGCGCTTCATTTTGTTCAAAGAATGCTAGGTTTTCAATTTCATTTCAATCGGTGCAACGGTGTGGAAAAAATCGTGGGCCAAAAAAACGATAACATACATCCATACATACATCCATACATACATCCATACATCCATCCATCCATACATCCATCCATACATCCGCACGCACTAAATGAAAAAATGGCACTTTTTGGCCTCTCGACGAGACCCCATGTAATTTTTGGCAAAACCGTCACGTGCTAAAATTCAACCTAATTGAATACTACAATTTGTGACTTTAATTGAGTCCATGGGTTCCGTAGTCTTTACCTGAGGACCCTTTGAAGCCACGCTTGCCCCGAGAGCGATTGCAATACTTTACCCATGCTTTGCATTGGATAAAGTAAAAACAAAACAAAACAAAAGAACAACACACAAATACAAAAATATATCTTAGCTCACAAATTAAAAATTATGCCTACGAATCGTCCAATCTATAGAGAATAAAAAAAAATTTCTCTTCAAAAGAGAGTTGGCAAACTGATAATTTCCAAAGGTACTTTATTATAAATTTTTATAACGTTTTTAACTGGACTTTTTAATGTCACAGACAAACATCTGGGATTTATCCTTAGCATCTAGTATTATATTCGTGAATAAAAATATTTTTATGAAAAAGTTCTGAGTGTTTTTTAAAAAATAAAATACTTTCCATAACGCAGAGGTTATATATAGTTAAAATGTTAGATAGACAAAGGACCATAGTTCTTCCATGACAGAAAGTATGATCTAAGTCTAAAATATTCGCATTTGATAAAGGAGCATTAATTTTATAAAATAATTGTATATTTTTGGTTTGCATCTCAACTGTTCAATGACAAAAAATTGTCAAATTCGAAATTTTGTAAATACTGTATTTTTCCTTCAATTTATTTTTGAAAAACCAATGGCAACTCGAAAAAGAGAGTCAATTACCTGAGTATCTTTGTGCATGAAAGCACTTCGGGTAAACAACGGTAATTCGAGTAGGTAGATGTACATATATGTAAATGCATGGTCGAGATTCAAAAGTGTTTTTTTTTTTCTATTCAATATGAGAGAGCACATTGGCCTTGAATCTTCTTCATCGAACTCTTCTTAATTTCCAATATATTAAGCGATTCTTCTTCTTTCGCGACTCATATGTAAATACATCAATTTATGAGATAAACAGCTTCATCTTGTGATGCGTCATGATTGCTTTAAGTCTATCTTGCATTTGTTATGTATATTCACATTAGTTATTGGATTGGGATGCAAGCGACTTGGGCACGAGATCTCGATATGCATACTTCCAATGGGAGGTCTTTATGCACCTCCACATAAATAGTCTATTCAAGTCGCCGTGAAATTTGCGAGCCATACTCGCTTTAAATAGGATATCAAAACGGGTCTTGATCAATTGCAAACGGGTTTCGATTTGCATCGTAAAAAATAAGAACGACATTTTTTTTAACTATTGTTTTGTTTTATTTAATACAAAAATTTAATGGACTCGGATCAATTCAATCATTATGAAGATATTGATCGCTAGAAAGATCAATGAAAAAATATATTGGAGAAAAAAATTTAATTTTTATACTCTTTTCTCTGTCAGTCATATTCCTTCACGATGGAGTATTACATTACCATATGTATGGGTATGGTCAATTATTGTAATCGTTCATGAAAAAAGTGTTTTTTTTTCGAAATATCTCAAAAACGGCTGAAACTATTTTGTATAAAAAAATTTTCGCTCGACAAAAAAGCTCTAATAAGTGAACATCGAAAAAATTATATTTTTCGAGATAATAATTGTTTTGTCAAAATGTCTGTTAGTTAGTCTGTCTGGTTGTCCGTTAGTCTGTGCGTTACCAAATTTTTGTAGCGAGCTAGCTCAAAAACTAGTTTGAATATCGAAACCAAATTTCACACGTAGTTTTGGTCCATTGAGATTAAGAGCTGATTAGATATTGGTGCATATCGACCCAAAATTAAGGGGTGTGGAGGGGGGTTAAAAATTAAAAATCTAGGCCATTTGAGCAAACTCAACCAAATTTTGTATACATAATCCAGTGGGACCCCAGAAGTATAAAAATTCAAAAACTAACCCCCACCCCCCTATATGTTTATAAATAATTTTAGGGACCAGGTTGTATGGTAAAGTCAAGTGGATGGCCACATCAGAACACGTCAGCTTATTTTTTTTTTAATTTTGAAAGATATCTGTTATCTGTCTCTAAGATAATGAGTTATTTTAGAACAAAAATAAAAAAAAATTGGAGAAATTTTTTTAGCATTATTTTAAAACTCGATACGCTGTGTATCAATTTTAGTATTTTTTTTATTGTTATTTAAATATTTGAGATAGAAAGTTTAGACTTGTCAAAAAGATTCAATAATAAAGCAAGAGTGCCAAATTTCAGATCATTACTTACACCGTTCGATAGTTTTGAAGCCACGAAGCCACGAAGTCCCAAATCACCTCAGATCTATGTTTTGTAAATATAAGCATGTTAGTTCCAGATGAACTTTTTTCAACGTTCTAGATTTATCGTGTGTATAGAAATCTAGACAGGCAGATAGAAAAAATGTTTTTTTTATCCACGTTTCTTAAGAATTAAGTATGCAGTCTTACTCATAAAATGATGAATGAAAGAAGAAAGTCTTATATTTGAAAATTATTAGTTATATCTAAGTAGATTAGCTAGTGTGAATTTGGATACTACCCAGGAGCTTAAAAGTAGTAGATATTATTGTATTATAAAAAAAATATGTTTTTCAGAACTTTACGTTTCAAATCCTCCTGATTTCAAAAAAGTGTTGTTTTTTACATCTATTTGTGTGAGTAGGACAACCCATAAAATTTGGATATCCCCCGAAAAAACAACAACTTCTGAGTAGGTACTTGCCTGATGCTATAGAGGTAAACTTTTCTCTATGTTCCATCCAACAAGAATTACTTTATTTATGGGGCAATTTTGTATACCTTGTAATTTTGTTTTCAATTAAAAATTTTAACCAAAGTTTTGTCAACATTTTTCGAAAAATTAAAAAAAATACAAGAATAAATAAATTATTTTAAAAATTAAAAACCAAGCGGACTGTATGATAATGTAATGCAGATGGCCACATTATTTTATTACTTTTACTTACAATAATGTACATCTCTCAAAAAGTCTACACAAAATTTGAAGTTCTTTTTCTCCAATCTAATAAAAAATACTTTTACTTGTGAATTATAGAAAGTAAACGACAATAATGCACGGAATTTATTTTGATATAAAGCAAAAAAATTTAATTTTACCCTCGAAAAATCAGAAATGAACAAAGGGTCCTTCCTGTGGTCTGAATCTTTGATTTTTATAGAAAAACTAGCTGCGACGCCCACCTTCGGCGACCCTCTTCGTTGTCAGGCGGTGGTTGGTTTTTGCATTTCTAGCCTTCTAGTTGCCCACAGATTATGTATACAAAATTTAGTTGAGTTTAGTCCAAGAGCAAGAAAGATACGAAGCCTTTTGTGTTTTAGACAACAAAATAAAAAATCTCCCATTTTTCAGTTCAAGGATCAAATTTCAAAAAAATAAAAAAAACCCTCCCGAGATTTCGCATTAATAAACTTATTTACCAAATTTGAATGCTAAATCTTAAAAGCTCGAGGAGATAGAGCACTTTAAAAATTTCAAAAATTTACGCCAAAATGACTATATCTCCCTTTCGGGGACAAAAAGAGCAAAATATTCAAATATGTTTTTTTATAGTTCAATGCTTCACTTTTCTAAACTAAACCCATATCAGTATCTTTTCTGGTGTAAGAGATCTTGAAAAACTCTGAAAACACATTTTGGGGACTTTTCCCCCCATTAGGGTTCGAATTGTTAATATTTAGAATAAAACGCAGATTCCTTATTTATATATTTATTATTAATTACAATTATATTACAGCGATACTAAGATCTCCACAACAAGATGAGCACTAGAACACTTCTCATTCCGTCACAACAACTTAACAAAACTAAATCCTCTAGGTCACAGACCTAAATAAAGAGAGCGGTATATCGAAATACATTTATTATTTCAACACCCTCTCTTAACACTCTCTTTATTTTCATTAAAACATATAATGATTAAATTCTAAATATAATACATATAATGATAAAAACAATAAAGTAAAAATTAATTAAAATACAACAAATAATAATGGAGCTTAATAATAACAAAAAAAAAAAAAAAAATACTTCATGTGCTCACCCTCTCTGGAATAAATGATACATTAAACCGAAATATATATATATAAATGAAATTTAACTTGAAACATAGTAACTAATAAATTTTAATATATGCCCAGTGTCCACCCTCTCTGAATCAAATGAGTTTACATAGATTTTAAGGAGAAAGTTTACATAGACCTAATTTTGAACATAAATATTCAAATTTACATTTTACTAATCCCTTAGTGAATATATCGGCCTCTTGATTATTTGATTCAATATATTCCAATCTAATGGAACCTTCCTTCAATTTATCGCAGACAAAATGGTATTTAAGGTCTATATGTTTTACTCTTTTATTATTTTCAGGTGTTTTTATTAAGGAAATGCATCCCTGATTGTCCTCGTAAATTAAGATCTCTTGAGTTTTCATGTTGAAATCAAGCAAGATTTTCTGAGTCCATAGACTTTCTTGTACTGAATTACATAGTGCTATAAGTTCTGCTTCAGTGCTTGATAGAGCAATACAGTTTTGTTTTTTAGTTCCCCACGAGATAATATTACCAAACACCTTAATACAATATCCACTTACCGATTTTCTATCGTGAATATCCCCACCCCAATCGGCATCTACAAAACAAGATAATGGCTGTTCAATAGATTGCCTGTGATAAATTAAATTTAGGTCCATTGTACCCTTTAAATATCTTAGGACTCTTTTTAAATAAGTCCACACATCCTGATTATTTTTATCTTGATATCGACAAAAATAATTAAGCGCATAACTTATATCAGGCCTAGTTCCCAGCATTAAATACATTAAACATCCAATTAATTCTTTCACCGGTTTATCTGCAACAGAACTTCTTGGTGTCAATTGTAGTTTAGGGTCAATGGGTGTAGAACAGGGGTTACATGATGCCATATTGAACCTCTTTAGTAAACTTAAAATATATGTTCTTTGGTTAATTTTCAAAATTCCATTACTTCTGTCATAGTTTATTTCTAGACCCAAAAAATTATTTAATTCTCCCTTATCTTTCAAGTCAAACTCACTGGATAACATTTCTTTATATTTTTTAATTATTTCTAAATTTGGGCCACAAATAATTATATCATCAACGTAAATTAAAATATAAATTGAATACTTATTAGTATTTTTAAAATACAAACAATAATCATTTTCGGACCTGGAAAATTCTAATTTTAACAAAAGGTTATTAATTTTATCATTCCAGCATTTTGCTGCTTGTTTTAAACCGTATAATGACTTATTTAATTTTAAAACATACTTTTCTTCACACGTGATTCCTTTTGGAGGTGTTATATATACGGGTTCACTAAGTTCGCCATTCAGAAACGCAGACTTTACATCAAGCTGTGAAAAAAAAAATTTTTTTTGGTTACCAACAGAAAGTAGTGTTCGAATTGTAGATAATCTTGCGACAGGAGAATATATATTATCAAAATCGAAATTCTTTTGCAAGAATCCTCTCGCGACTAACCTAGCTTTATATCTATCTTCTACGCTCCCCTCTAAAGGTTTATAAGAAAAAACCCATTTTGTATCAATAATTTCGACATTTTCAGGTTTAAGAATTTTTTCCCAAGTTTGATTTTTCTTTATGGAATCTATTTCTTTCTCTATGGCCTTTAGCCACAAATCTTTATCTTCTCTATTAATTATGGCTTCAAATTCAGTTGGCACTTGATCAACATATGACATAGCATCAAATGCCATATACATTTCAAAATCATTAAATTTCTCTGGTAATTTTGGATTCCGTTTAGGCCTAGTATTATAACTTATATCATTACTTAAATTATTTAGGTGTTCCTCATTACTCTCGTTTACATTATTTTCGCTTCCCTGTTCATTACTTTCATTATAAATTTCATTACTTTCATTATAAATTTCAAGAAGCTCCCCACTATTAATTTTATGGTCATTAAAATAGAAATTATTTTCATCAAATGAAACATTTCTAGATGATATAATTTTTCTGTCTTCGATATTCCATAAACGATAGCCTCCCGGAGCATAGCCTAACATAATACATTTATTTGTTTTCTTATCGAATTTGTTTCTGAATGCATTTGGAATATGTGCATAAGCGGTGCAACCAAAAACTCTTAGATTACTAACGTTAGGCTTTCTTCCAGACCAAATCTCGGCTGGCGTTGTATCGTTTAAATTTGAACACGGGCTTCTATTAATTAGATAAGTTGCGTTTAAAATGGCTTCATCCCAAAATATTTTTGGAACGCCTGATTCATTCAACATAGTCCTAGCTTTTTCTACTACTGTTCTATTAAACCTCTCAGATTTCCCATTTTGTTGGGGTGTATACGGCATTGTGTAATTAATAATTGTCCCATTTTCTTTGCAGAAATTTTTAAAATTATTTGAAATATATTCCCCCCCATTATCACAAATTAACATTCCAACTTTTCTCTGGAACTTAGTTTGCACGATATTTATATATTCTTTAAAATAATCGATGACTTGACTTTTTTCTTTTAAAATATAAACATAAGTGAAATGAGAAAAGTCATCTATGAAAGTGACAAAATAGTTTCCTCCGAGATTAGAGTTGGGTTTTATTGGTCCGCATACATCTGAATGGATGATTTCTAGAATATTTTTACTGTGAGTTCTTGTTCCGAATGGCAAAATACTCATTTTACCATTTACACATGGTTCACAAAAATTAGGTTTGCTGAATTTAAAACTTTCTATGCCATCAACCATTCTTTTATTTTTCAATTTTTCTAAGCCTGAAAATCCAATGTGCCCGAATCTACGATGCCAAAGATTTGTTTCATTTTCCGTTTGATTAAGTTGACATTCTTTATTATTTAATTGAAATTTAATTTTGTACAAATTTTCCCTTATTCCGATACCAATTAATCTTTCATTATTATATATTTTTGTCTCTCCGTTTTTAAAAGTTATTGTCATTCCTGCCATATCCAATTTTTTAACTGATAGTAAATTTTTTCTTAAATTAGGAACATATAATACGTTTTTCATAATATAATTTACGCCATTTATACTTTTAATTAAAATATTTCCTACACCTAAAGCAGTTAAATAATCTCCATCTTTTGCAATAGCAATTTTTAAAGGATCTTTTAAAATCATCATGTCTGAAAAATATGCTTTATTATTAACTAAGTGGTCGGTACAACCTGAATCTATACAAAATAATATCTCACCATCTCGTTCAAACATTGGTTCCTCTTGAAATGTGTTAAGTGTTTCTGGTTCCTCTTCTTGTTCCATAAAATCAGTTTGATATTCATTTTCTTGATGCTGGAATGATCCGCGGCTGGGGCCTTGCTGCCATTGTAATCCTCCTGGATTATATCTTTGTTGCCGGTATGTAGGTTGATTGCTACCTCGTTGAAATCGGCCACGTGATGTTGGATTATATCCTTGTTGGATTGGAAGTTGATGCTGAAGATTTCTCCCTCTTTGGCCGACGCCTCGATTGCTTCCTTGATTTTGGCAAAATCTTAGAATATGACCCTGGATTCCACATCCATAGCATATTATCGGTCTCCTACTTGATATCATAGCTGCGTTATTGATACCTGTGCTTGTTGCATCCTGAGGAGAAGTATTTATTCCCGAATCGGTATTCGATCGTTTCTCCTCGATGAGCAATCTCGCTGTTAAGTTGAGAATATTTTTATTTTCGGCATTCACGGATTCCCATGCAGAAATGAAAAATCGATATTTATTTGGTAATGAAGAAAGAATTTTCGTCATTACCATCTGATCAGATATTTCTTGATCCTGTTTTGCCATTTGGTCAGCCATATTCTCAATTTCACAAATATGATGACTTATTCCTTTATCAGCATACTTGTAATCAAAGAATCTTACCTGCAAGAGATATGCGGAGAGATCAGATTTTTGATCAAAAAGCACATGGAGCTTTTTCCACATCTCTGCTGCAGATTTGCATCTCATTATATGCTTAATGAGTTTTTCATCCACCATAGAGACGATGCAGGCTTGAGTTTTCGTGTCATTTTTGTCGAGCGTTTCGTGCGTTTCTAGGGCATTCGTGTACCCTCTGTTTTTTAAATTCACCTGCATTTGAAATTTCCATTCTTCCCAATTATCTTGGCCTCTCAATTTTCCAAAGGCAAATTCTTGGAATCGATCCATTTTTTTTTTTTTTTTTTTCAAATATTTAATACACTTTCTCACTTACTCAAAACAAACAAATGAAAACAAATTAAAATCAATGCGCACTGGTTCATGTGTGTCTGGGCCCATAACCTGTTAATATTTAGAATAAAACGCAGATTCCTTATTTATATATTTATTATTAATTACAATTATATTACAGCGATACTAAGATCTCCACAACAAGATGAGCACTAGAACACTTCTCATTCCGTCACAACAACTTAACAAAACTAAATCCTCTAGGTCACAGACCTAAATAAAGAGAGCGGTATATCGAAATACATTTATTATTTCAACACGAATTTCAAAAAATTTCTTCTTACCACACCAAAAATTGTTGAAAGAATATACACTCCAAATTTCATCTTTCTAGGTCAAACGGTTTAGGCTGTGCGTTGATAGATGAAACATCACCTTCTCTTTTTATATATTTAAGATAAACATATTTTTATTGATTTTAATAGATGAGTATTTAGAGAAAAGAAATTAGGTCTTTGTTTTGATAAAAAGCGAAAAAATTTAACTTTGACAACTCTCAAAATCTTAAATCTTAAATGTGGTCTGAATCTTTGACTTTCATAGTAAAATAAACTATTAATTCCCAGGATATTTTTATCGATTCTAATACAAGAAGATTTAGAAAGATCAAATATTATTAAGATATGGTACTATAATGTTTTAAAATTATAAATTGTGGTGTTTTTTGAGGCTCTTGAAAACCTTGAAAACAGATGTAATGTCTTCGTTAGGAAAAAGGAAATAAAATTTCTTTATATTCTAACAAATTTATTTTCATGAAAAACTTATGATTGGAAATCCAATCATAAGTTTTTCATGAAAATAAATTTGTTAGAATATAAAGAAATTTTATTTCCTTTTTCCTAACGAAGACATTACATCTGTTTTCAAGGTTTTCAAGAGCCTCAAAAAACACCACAATTTATAAAATATTATTAAATTTAAAGATTTTTATTCAATTTAACCTTGAAAAATAGAATTCAATTTTAGATAAAAATGGTTTTTTGTGGTCCCAAGAAGCCAAAAATTGTCTAAAAATCCAAAGATGATTAGACGTGCTGGAAAATGATTTTAAACTCAGTAATGTTATTTCATGATCATGAAAAGACCTCCTCCCATGTTTCTAGTAAATAATATCATTTTTGACTTTCTATAATCTACTTTCATTTTGTTAAATGGAAAATAAATATATAATTAAATAGAAAAAGGTCAATATCAAGCCATACCAATCAAATATTCGCCGACGGTGATCTAACAAATTCATTTTTCTCCCCATCAAAACTTGTTAATAAATTTCAATTATAATTATTATAAATTCTCCGACATCGAAAATAATCATAAATACTCCTTAAGCGTTCAACAATGTTGAACAAGGAAAAAGTTCCAACCGGTATCAGTATCCTTATTATTATTATTTTTGTCTTCATTTGATAGAAGCGAATGTAATTAAATTTTATAAGATGCCGCTGAAATTAATGAATCGATTGAATTTTATGATTATATCAAATTTCCACTTGTAGTTCCTTTTGGAAAGTTATGAATGTTTGTATTTTTTGTTTCATTGACTTTACTAAATGTTTTATGTATCAATTTATCTGCGATTCAAATACATTTAATAAACTTGTTTCCTTATGTCTATATTATATATTTTTATTTCAATTTGATAATACATTCAATATCAAAAGCTTTTTAATGATAAAATGGGCTTTTTAAATTTTTTTTCTCGATACGCTCCCGACCGAAAATTGTCATAAATGATTTTTTTTCTGTTGGTTTGTGTGTTTGTCTGGATTTTGATATCCACAAATTCTCGAACTAAATGTCCGAAGCTTGTTTTGATGCCAAAATGTTTGAATATATCCAAAATAAAGAACTGATTAAAATTTGGGCTTCGAAAATTGTAGTTGAAAAAAATGTAGAAAACAACAAAGACATCGTTTTATTATATGCAGTTCATGAACGATTGTATATAATAAGTTCTCTGTGGAAAAATCTCTATAATTTACAAAAGTTGTCACTCTCTTTTGATTTAGTCTTTTTGGGTACCATATCCAAATTGGTAAGAAACTTAACAAGATGGTGAGTCCTAGTAGGTCCATTCTTGCATTCGATTGCATTAAAAAAATCCCATTATTTAAAATGGATAATTGATCAATTGTAGATTTTTTTATATTTTTGATTTGCATTTGGAAAAACGCCTTTTTGCCAGCCTCCGCAAATAGGTACATTTTTTTTTTATTTATTCATTGTCACCGGGAACAAAGCCCATTTAGACAGCACATCAGTAAAGTGTTAGTAGGGTTAGTGAGGGAGCCGAGTTTTAGCCCGTCGAAATTTTATATGCTAGCCAGGCTCGAACCCGGGCCTCTCGCTTGAACATCGTCATCAACGATCATGTATCAGGGCCAGCGCCTTACCCAGCTCGCCCAATCCGACTCTCCATAGGTACATTAAAATATTACAAAACGAAATAAGACATAAAAAATAAGCTGACGTGTTCTGATGTGGCCATCCACTTGACTTTACCATACAATCTGGCCCCTCACTTACATTAATATTTAATAAAATTATTAATTCATGTAGGGGAGGGGGGTTTGTTTTTGCATTTTTAAACTCCTAGGGGCACACTGATTACACTGATTCACAAAATTTGGTTGAGTTTGGTAAATGGCCAAGATTTTCATTTTTTGACCCTCCCCCCCATTTCGGGCGGTTAGTTTTTGCATTTTTAGACTTCTGGTGGTCCACTGATTATGTATACAAAATTTGGTTTTGTTTGGTAAATGGCCAAGATTTTCATTTTTTGACCCCCCCCCCAGTTTGGGAGGTTAGATTTTGCATTTTTAGACTTCTGCGGGTCCACTTATTATGTATACAAAATTTGGTTGAGTTTGCTCAAACGACCTAGATTTTTTATTTTTAACCCCCCTCCACCCCCCTTAATTTTGGGTCGATATGCACCAAAATCTAATGAGCTCTTAATCTCAATGGACCAAAACTACGTGTGAAATTTGGTTTCGATATTCACACTAGTTTTTGAGCTCGTCCACAAAAATTTGGTAACGCACAGACTAACTAACAGACATTTTGACAAAACAATTATTATCTCGAAAAATGTAATTTTTTCGATGTTCACTTATTAGAGCTTTTTTGTAGAACGAAATGCTATGGTTTCGCTCAATTTTTTTAATCGAAATAGTTTAAGCCGTTTTTGAGATATTTTGAAAAAAAGAAGGAAAAAAAACCACTTTTTTCATGCACGATTACAATACTTGACCATACCCTGTATGGTAAAGTAAAAAAAAGTAGAATCATCTGATTCCAATTTTACAGTGCAGGGTTAGGGTGTTTGGAGCATAGCTATATTATTTTGACTTATAATTTAAGATGAAAATAATAATAATAAAATAAAATAAGCAATTCTAGAGCAGTCTCACATAACGAGGATTTCATGACTTATATCTTCCAAAATACTTAAGATATAAAATTATTTATATTTGTCCTTGATAAGGAGAGAATGGGTGAAGTGATAGAATTTATAATTATTTTAAGCTACTGAAAGCAGACAGGTACAAAATTAATCTAAAAATTTACAATTTGGTTCTTTCTCAAATTAAATAAAAGAAAAGCTTAGCTAGAGAGATTTTTTCTACGCCCAATGTTAAATTTTTTCGACCACAAAAAAGTCTACGCTTCCCAGAATAATTATTTGATTAAAATTTAAAACGATTTATGATTTTCAAAAAAATGAATATATATATAACTGGACAATTTGAAGTTCTTATTTAGGAGCTACAATGCTCTGACAAACATACAGATAGTATATCGACACTAATAAGGTCTCGTTTTACATTTGAATGGAACCTTACTATAAAAAGTGCATATTTTAACATACACTCTAATTCAGAATAAAATGTGAATCAAGTTTTGTTGTACATTGAATAATTATCCAAATACAGCATTAATAACTTTATGATATACTTATATGACAGAATGCCTTGAAGCTAAACGAAAAAAAAATCTTGCCTGAGCCGAACGAAAGTTTTTAAATCAATTTTTGTGCATCCAATCAAATGTAAATTGAAAAAACAAACATTCAGGTTTTTTTCTTTGTTTGTTTTCTACTCGTCGTAATCATTATAAAAAATTCGACTTTAATTTGTAGTTAATATAATTTATGAAGATGGTTTCGTTATAAAATGAGTTCATTGGAGATGGTATCTCGCTCGTATTCCAGGACATCCCCGGTTTGTCGGATAGAGCTTTGATGTAGTCGTTAGCATGGCGCACATCTTTCTCCAGTCCGTCCAGTAGCTGTTCCAAGATGTCGGGCTGTGTCATAAAACCCGTCCGAAGGCGCGCGCGTGCTGCGACCAGTTTGCAAATGATGCCCTCTCGGGTACAAATTTGCGCCCCATTCACGACACCTCCTGGCTTGGAATTTGGAGCCACTTTCGAACGTGGAGTTCAAATGTCACATCCACTTCTCAATGTAATCCGATGAATACAATTTGAATAGAATCATTATTATCATCCACTGGAATCTCTTTCGAGAATTTGGAGATTTCCAATAGGCAACTCGGGAGAAGAAAAGACAAATAGCCTCTAAACCGATTTGTCGTTTGTCCCAACAAAGACTTTAGAATCGGTAGGTATTTCCCGGTATACCGGATTCTTCAGGTGGATTTTTTATACTGTTTGACGGCTTAAGACTTGATGAAGATATGATTAAAGTCTAGAAATGTCCTTGATTCGAGCATAAAAATTGGTTCCATATATGTTTCCTTTGAATACTTATTTTAATAAATAAAAAAATCTCGAATGAGTGAGAACATGAAATGGCTTTACCATACTGTCTCCTCTCGTGAATAATTTTATTTGTATTTATAAACAATAAGTAGATTTATGTAATTGTAATTAATAAATACAAATCTTACAAATTCCGATCTATCCCGATTCTTTAACGTTTCTTTCCATAATGTACAATTGTACATGTGCTCCGTTCCCGGCTACTGCTGGACATTTAATCCTATTCTGCTAAAATTTTTCAAACTTAAATAACCTCAGAGTCAAAATCAACCCTAATTTTCACGATCCTCCAGTACTTGGAAATCTGGTGGAGTCGCCAACAAAAGCGACAATAAAGTTAATTTCAGAATTCATAAAACTTTTCAAAATATTAATTTGAAAGGTGAAAAGTGCGTGTTTGTATATATTTATTTATTTGTGTAAAATCTTTATTCTTGTAGATGGATTACTGTAGTGGTATTTATGTGTATTTTTATATTTGTATTTGTATTGTATTGTATTTTGTATTGCACTGTATTTGTATTGTACTGTATTTGTATTGTAGTGTATTTGTATTTTACTTTTTATATTATCAATTCAATTTTAATTGTAAAAATCTGTATCTGATGGCTAAAAGGCCAGGGATGGATGAATAAAACAAAAATACAAATCTTTTATAAAAAAACAATATTCAAATTTATTTTTAAAAGACCAAACGTTTCGGGAGAATTTCTCCCTTTATCAATGGAAATTATTCGATTAGACCAATTCTATTCTATTAAGTCTTTAAAAAATTAAGGAAAATTTCGAGGTGGGTTTCACATAAAATAAAATAAAACAAAAATGAGTTTTGATCTCGATATATTTCGGGTTTTCAGCCAATCTTTAGTAGTTGGAAAACTTTTGGAAAGATGTATTTTATGTGAAACCCACCCGGTAATTTTACTTAATTTTTTATTATTAAAAAATGTTTCACCTTGAATCAACACCTATCTCCTTAAAAGTTATATTAAATCTTTGTTCATAGTTAAAATTTAAATTTTGAATAGAATCATTAAAAACAACCATAGGAATTAAATTTGATAATTGGGTAATCTAGGTTCCATGGCAATTTGTTTACAGTTTTTAAATATCGGTGATTTCGAGGTTCATGATGGAGAAGGCAAATCTTCTTGAGATCTTCAACAATTGTTCTTGGGGAAGATGACGAAATAATAAGAAATAAACATAAAATAAATAAAAAATAAATAAATAATAATAATAATAATAAAATTGTTTATAATCGTGTATGTATTAAGCAGTGGTTCCTATAGGATCACTGAAGATAAGGAACCCTCAAGAGGTTTGTTCAGAAGTGGGTAACCTTTCTAAGGCACCACAAATCATCACAAATTATGGCAGGTTGATTTTAACACCAAAAATAACACCACCGCTTCTCATTAATAATTCGATTTTTTGATTTTCTGGTTTTTGAACCGGTAATTTTTTCAAATAGATAAACGTTTTCCTTTTACGATAATTTTTTATAGACTATTTATTTATTTATTTATCGTTATATGGCGTGAATGAAATGAATTAATTTACAAGCAGTATTTTGTCATTTGTAATGTAAACCTGTTCTGGCTACAAAAATTATCTATCATTTACTTGATTACTTAAAAAAAAGAATGTCATTATTATTGTACATTAGTAAAGAAGAAAAAAGTTTTTAATTGAAATGAAATTTTTTTGCTGATGACAAATTGTTCAAGAGGAATTTTTTTACTGACTGGAAAATCCTTATTTTTGGCACGTATAACTTTTACTTATATTATTAAACAAAAAACTTACAAATAACGAAATAACATCAATAAATTTTGAAATTATTGAACATCACATAAATAAATTGTCTTTAAGTGTCTGTTCGGTTTATAATCTTCAATTTCAAGGATATTTGTCACGCTTTTGCAATAAATTTAATAAAATCGATGAGCTATTTTTATTTATTTATATTGATTAATTACTATAGACCAGGGTTTCCCAATTTTTTTCTTCGATTCAAGAACCTACAAATTTAAATGTTTATCTTGCTTACTTTGTAGAGTAGATAGATAGATATTGACGAAAATCAGCAACTGCTTGAGGCACTCACCATCGGCGAATAACAAACATATTCATTTAGAGAGAAAAAGTGTTGCTCACCGATAGCTATTCGCGCTATATTGTTAGTTCTGCATTTTAAAGATGTCACCCTTATCAGGATTACCCCCCCCCCCCTCCCCGAAACATAATCATTAAAATTAAATAGGATGTGAAAATGTCTTCTTAAATGGTAGCTAGTTATTTAATATAAAAGGGAATCAGCGATTGATGTAAAATTATGTTCTTAATGACTTCGTTCATTTTGGCTGCTTAATCTTCAAATTTTATTGATAGTAAGGACAATAATAAATAATTCAATTCTAATATTAGGCGTTGCATCGAGCCTGTTCTACATAATTATATAAAATGAAACTATTCTAGGTTTCAGCGACACACCAGTGTTCTGCTAGCTTTTTCCCATAGAATTTTCATACTCGGTGAGAATCTCGCTAGGAATGTAAGTTTGGCACTCGGGTATATATCTACTATGATCCAAGATCAAAATTGGCCTTCCTATTATTCTAAATTAAATTTAAAAAATGAAATGATGAATTTTCCAATATACATTATAAATAATAGAAATTTGCCTCTTATTGGGACCACTTTTTTTTATTTACCACAACTACCAACTGTAGGGATTCAGGCTGGCCGGGTGGTTAAGAGCATGCCTTCTAATCAAGCTAGCGCGGGTTCAAGCCTGGCTCGCTGCAAATATATGACCGGCTATAATCTGATTCCTTCAGGGGAAGGCAATGGTAAACCACCCCTGTAAAAAATTTCACCAAGAAAATTACAGTGAAGAGGATACTCTTCACAGTAATCGCCGACGCTCGGAATCGAGTTTGGCAATAAAAGAAGTAGAAGCCCTACTGTAAAAACGAAAATGATAAAATTAACTTGAAAAAAAAAAAATTATCGGTACGCTCAGGGTAGAAAATAGTCATACATTATGATATTTTTTCTGTTGGTTTGTGTCTGTCTGAATTAAAGTAAAAACTGTTTCAATACTCGATACTCTATTTGAAAATTTTGATTATTTGGCATTTTTTGTCGGTTTACGGTTTGGAACATCAAGGGACCACTTTGTTATTACTACAGCCACTCATAATGTAATTAGTCAATTTTTAATAATTTCGGGGGCAAAATGCTGTCCCTAACAAGGGGCGAATTTATCAATGTTTATTACATAAAACAAATAAGATGATAAAATCGTACAAAATTCATGTAGTAACCCCTTGTTAGAGATCAAAATTTGTATCCAATCAAGAACTACTTTTTATTAAAAAATGGTTTAGAATTTTTCAAAAGCTATTAACAAGACTTTTAACACCGATTTGTTAACACCCTGTGATTTAGAAAAGTGAAGATAATAATTTCACAAGGCGATTTGTTCGAGGTGACTCCATTAACTCCGTTCGTCAAATAAATATCAAAAGCCTACAAAACAAGTCCATTGAATTAATTTGCGGCCGTTTTTTTTTCTAAACATCCCGAACGGAGATTTATCTCCCTGAACTTTTTTTTCTTCCGATGAATCAATTTATCGTTGAAACATTAATGAGGGAAAATTCACTGAACTGAACAGATTCACCATTAAGGCCTATTAGTTGCTGTCTCATACGTGGATCATTAACGTCACGATTTTCGGATAGATTTGCTTACTTAAACAGATAGAAATGAATATATTAGATATCCGAGTGGGTTTTCTACAGGTGGATCTTATTAAATCTAGGATACAACCAATGATCTTTTCGTTTTCATTGAAAATCGAAGAAGAAATTGATTTTTCAACACTGCAAATTTTGATGATTTGGCAATTAGTTAGTTGACAAACAGTTTGAGCTAGAAGGCTAAAACAAAACATAAAGGCTTAGTTTAATAATAGGAACTTTTGTCTCTATAATTCCTGGCTAATTACTATAACCGGTATATAGATTCATAAATATTTTTCATATTTTTTAATATGGGTCTAGGAAAATTTTACGTCGCAATCTATATTGTGGTTTGATTTAAAAAAAAGAATAATAATAATAATATTAAAATTAATATTATTATTAATAATGTTTTATAATATATAATTATTATATTTTATTATATATAATTATATAGGTTGAAATTGAGTTTATGGGCCGTGGCATCCGTCATAAGCAAACATGCCCCCCAATCAACGCCTGTAGGGTATTCCTCTTCTGTGCTTAAGAATATAAATGGTTGAATAAGCACTAGGCGAAAAATGTAATTATGGTTAAAATTACATAATATTATAAAAAAATTACTAGATTCTATTGTCATCAGCACCAAAAGTGCGTGCAAAATTTCAGTTCATTTATGGTATATATATATATATAAAGTTTTTGTTTGTTTTAATATAATATTGATAATTTGGGACTCTCTCGCACTGTCTTTTTAAAATGAATTAGATTTAAAAAAATGTCTACAAAAAGAGATATTTATAGTGATATCTCAGACCACAATGGTAAACAAATATATTTTTATTTTTGACTTCATATAAAATTCAATTAAAAGGTTAATACAATTTTTGATTTTGGTAAAAATAAATACAATATAGTATATTATAGGTAGTTTCTAAATTTTAAATTTGTATCTTATTTAGTTTACGGGCTACTATATGCTCTGACAGACGGACATGCAAATAGGCAAACATACATAACTATATAAAGATAGAAAGATGGATAACGGAACTCTAAATTATTTATTCGAATTACTTGCTTGGCTAGGGGATCAAAGCTTGAATTTTATCAAAAATACTTTCTCAGTACGATCGGGAAACACACCAAGTATGTTTGTTTTTTTCGGTATATTGTTGGGATTGGATGAATAAATGCTAAAGTAAACCCTTCTTTAGAAAGAGATGAAAGCGATCTATTAACTATTATTGACCTCTACAAATAGCTTAATTTTATGTTGTTTTACATAGAATCTAACCTTGTTTGTTTAGTTCAATTTTATGGCTCGTTTTAAACGTGTATTGGAATTTAGTAATTTCCAATTTCGAATAATAAATTATTTAAATAAGGAAATAAAAGAGGTTTCAATCATTTTCTTAAACATATATTTATAGAAATAAAACCGGATAATGGTGTCAAGAATTATATTAGCCAAAAAAAAATAATAATAATAATAATATAATCAACTCAGCCATTGAGGCCCACATGTTTTCAGATCGATATTTTGCCATCGGACGTTTTATTAATATTTAAATTCAATAAAATTCAATAAAAGTCAAATGAATTCTCTAACAGAATCAGAATGGAGTCCATTCGATGGATGAAATCAAAATCGTCCATTAAAGAGAGGATGATTTATGATAATTAGTTAAATTATATTTATATCCTTTTCCTGGACACACACATATTATTTATTTATATATAGAGGAAGTGAAAAATAATCAAACCATTTTTAGATAGTTCCAAAGAATGGACTTCACAGAGTTCCGTAGTTTTTTTATCATGTCATCTTAACACATCATTTTATAGAAATCAAAATAATTTTCATCAAACTAAGCTACTTTCATTAGTTTTAACAGATTTTTAAATAAATGGCTTACAAAATATAACGCGCGACTGAAATCTATTTGAATGAAATATTCTACAGTACTGAATGTAGGTGAAATATTTACAAATCAACTTTTTTTTTTTATTTATTAATATTTTCGAAAGGCACCTCAATTATTTTTTAAAAATATTTTTTCTGTAAATATAATACTCAGAATTTAAATAAAATATTTAATTACAATGAATAGTAACTTATAAGATATTCAGGACTGTAACAAACAGAGGGACGTACTTGACAAAAATATAAGATAATTAAATGAAAAATAAATTAATTTGCTAAAATATTAACTATAATTTTATTAAGATGAATTTTCTTCCAGTCTTTTTCTTTCTTGAAACTAAGAACCTACAAAAATTCAAGACAACGGGTAGTTTATTCCCTGAAATCTATTTCTCTTTTATTAAGCATAAATCTAACTGGATCTTATTGGTGCCGTAACTTGCACCAATTTTATTAAAAAAAAAAAAAGAATCTGGGATCAATATTATGTATGTATTCAAATGTTCTAAGCTCCCACATAAATATTAAGTTAAGAAACATGCAGCGAGGTATGTTCTAAGGCGGGTGGCCATCTTCAGTTTGTATTTTTTCGGCCTTCCGAATCACAATGGAACTGATTGTTTGTCTAAAAGGAGATAGTGAAATTTGCGACCAACGACCATCTATCTTCACTAAAAACAAAATGGTTATACTTTTTGAGAGTATATTGTATTGCCAGAATAAGCAAAAGCTAAAAATAAATAAATACTTGTATAATATTATTTAAAAAAATAAAACGATAAATACTTAACCTCAACTCATGCTTAAAGAATTTTCTCTATATTCACTCTAATTTGGAACTCCCGTTGTTTTCTTTGTACTAATATCTTAGAAAGAAAATCTTTTTTAAGTTCAACTCCACATTTTACGTATAAATTTAAATTGATTATCTTCAACCTATTAATAATAATAATAACTCTTTTCCATTTTAATAAATTGTTACTAGCTGTTGTTAGCTTGTTCTTTTGTGTTCATGTAAAAGAGCATTTGAATAAATATTCATAAACAGTAAATATTTTTAGAGCCCTTGCTTGTCGTCTCTTTAATCCGTCGAAAAAAAATATATATTCGAAAGTTGAAAGATGAAGTAAAATTGCCTTACAAGTAATTTTTCATCAATGTATTATTTTAAATCAGATTCTAATTCAATGTACCTTGTCATTGTAAATTATCATTTGCATTCATTATATAAAGAGAAAAAAAAGAGGGATATTTTTCATCTTTTGGAAAGAGCAGAATATTGTGAGCATTCAGGTATTATATGAACAAAGTGTTTGTTATTATTCAGTTGAAGCTTTCGTTAAACATAATATATCATCTTATGTGTAGATTTGTATAAGTAGAAAATTGTAATATAGGATATTTTTGAATAAGTATAGTTATTTAAATAATATATTATGAGATACACAAAAAATCTCGGAAAATTCAAGAGAATAGGAAAAATAAAAAAAAATTTACCGAGAGTAGCAGTGTGAGAGAAATCAATTAGGTTGTCCTCTGATCTAAATAAACATATACCTACAGTGGTCTTAATTTCAATTTTTCCAATTTAAATAAATCACTTCTAAACTATATTTTTTTTTTTTCAAATGCTTAAGGTAGTTGATTCACCATATGGGTTTTCTTAGGATTTTTTTGAAATTTAGTCAGATTATTATTTAAATACTTCTGCATCGATTGGTGGCAAAACGAAATTTATAAACAATAGAGTTCCGGTGATATTAAATTCCAAAGATAGAGTTTTTCAGACTCTTATACGTTGCACTATACGGGATATCGTAAAGTTTACATACATAATTAATTAGAATTAAGAAACTCTTCTTACCAATGTTATAAAAAACTAAACCAGCGTTAAACAAATAATAATACATTTTTTAAGAAAATTTTAATTCATAGCTACAACACAGTTTCTGAGATAATAATGAATAAATAATGAAAAATGTATAATGAAAAATTTACACTAAAATCAAGCTGGCAACAAAGAATTCATTTAACAAAAATAAAAATAATTTTTAAGAAAAAAATAAAAACCAACTTCAAAAAAATTAAATGCAACAAATAAAATACACTAAAAGGTATAAAATAATTATTATCTTATTTAGTTACAACTAAACTACGAAATATTAACATGAAATTACTTTTTGAAGTCGGTGCCAAACAAACTATAGCTATAAGCGACCGTACCCACCAAACGTACTAAGTAAGTTCCGTCGAGTGCGATTCATAAAAGGTATATGTTTGGCACCGACTTAAAAAGTAATTTCATCTTAATATTTCGTAGTTTAGTTGTAACTAAATAAGATAATAATTATTTTATACCTTTTAGTGTATTTTATTTGTTGCATTTAATTTTTTTGAAGTCGGTTTTATTTTTTTCTTAAAAATTATTTTTATTTTTCTCTTTTTAGTGATGTTATTAATAGTGATCCTATCATCAGAACTTGACCAAATTAATATTGCACCATCCCTAAGATACCCCCTTTCTAATAAAAAAAGAATCATCGAAATCGGTTCATAAACAAAGAAGTTAGTCCTGAACAAACCTAACAAAAAAGGTCTAATACTTATGAGAAAAAATGGGATCAATCGGAAGGTAGACTGGACCCAATGCAAAAAAAATTTTCAAAATCGCTTCACAATTGGCGGAGATATGAGGTAACATAGGCACAAAAAAAAAAAAAAAAAATCAGTCGAATAGAGAACCTCCTCCTTTTTTTGAAGTTGGTTAATAAAAAGTGGGTTAACTTTAGTACTTTTTTTTGACGTTTTTTCGCTTCAGCCATTGTTGCAACAGCTTCCAATCGCTTATTAAGAACTTTTTGTTTTATAAATCTTCTTTATAATGTACTTTATCTGATATTTCTATGATAAAATATATACAAGCTCGGACAGTGTTGCCAGATTTGTCAAACGGGATTGGCTAGTTGTGGTACATAAACAGCAAAAAGTTTTGGGCTTATGATTTATGAATCCTTATTGTCTGTTCTATATACTCTAGCATTAACTTTTTGCTAGTATTGTCGCGAAACAACTACCTTAATTAAAGAGTATAGCATTTAGTACTTTCAAACAGACAATTAAAAAAAAATCTAAACCTTGTTTATATAAAAAGTGAATTATTGAGCTCAAAATGGCTATTTTTCGTTTTGTATTGTAAAATTTGAGTGATGTAAAAATTGTATATATAAAGTTTAATTTATTGAGATGAAATAAATGGAGGTTGGTTGTAAATTTAGATTTTTATGGATAGTGAATCGAAAATAGTAGACTGTTGATTGAAATTCGTAGGAATGATTGATGAATTTTGTTAACCTTGATATTGCATGCGACCATGATTTTTTGTCTTCTTTGATAAATAGTTTAATGTTATATTCTATTTAAAATGAATATATTTATACTGTAGGAATATTATGTATCAGAACTCTGCATTGATGAGCCTAATGCTGAAATTACAGTAATAAATAATAACAATAATAAAAAAGTATATATTTTTTCAAATGCTTAATTAAAAAGTATTACTATATTTATTAAAATATTTTTTTCTGGATATTTCAAGAAAAAATATATTTTTTCAATTCTCTAGGAAAGCCTGATCCCAAATATACTAAAATTTCTATAATTTGGATATTTCAAATTTTTTGTTAAAAACAGAAATTTCACAAGACTTGCTTGCCATTTTTTCGGTTTTCGACAAAAATATTTTTTTTTTGTGATATTTCAAATAAAATATATTTTTTCAATTCTCTAGGACCGTCTGATCCCAAATATATTCAAATTTCTATAATTTGGATATTTCAATTTTTTTGCCAAAATCAGAAATTTCAGAAGGCTTGCCATTTTTTCGTTTTTCGACAAAAATATTTTTTTTTTGAGATATTTCAAATAAAATATATTTTTTCTATTCCCTAGGACCGCCTGATCCCAAATATATTAAAATTTCTATCATTTGGATATTTCAAATATTTTGTCAATTATTATTATAATTATTTTGTACTCTCAAACAGACAAAATAGAAACTTAGTTTTTTAAAGGTAGATATAAGTATATCGTACCTATATATATAATGTAAAATTTAAATATGAAAACAAAACTTTGACAAACTAGTTATTGTTATGGAAATGGTATTTTTCTTCCCGTTCGGTTTCGACTGATAAGAAAACGCGCTTGACTTCACTTATAAGAAAATCATATTTTTCGATCAGTTAATGGTAACGATACACGTTTTTTAATATGTTAACAGGCTTTTAAAGCAGTGGCATCGAGCCAAATGCCATCTGAAGAGAATCGCTTACGATCTTCAGCTCCTCCATAACACATTTAGATGCGTCGATAGATAACGTACGAGATTCCTCCGGAGACAAATCTTCCAAGCTCCATTGGATCCATTTCGAAGAAGAGAAAGAAAAAACTACTACTACTCACTCTCTCCGTCCATTGTCATCTTTATATTATTAACCTGACTAAATGGAAGTCATTTGTCTCGCGAGTTGTAATCCAATCGGAATTTCTTTATGAAGTTGTAAATTACACAGGTTTATTAATTAGAAGATCTCTCTTTTGTTTATGCTTGCTTGATAAATCTTATATTCAAATATTTATTTATCTTTGGCTTATTAATCTCGCTATAAAGGGACCTGGAGTAAATATAAATTTTTTAATTATAGGAATATGAAACGAGTCAAAATTGATCTTAGCCGCAAGATAGTAATTAAGATTAAGAATTGTCTGACATTAAATTATTTCACCTAGAAGTAAATGTAAATTTTAGGACTAGAATAGAATAAATTGATTCAATTTTAGGATTTATTTCAAAAATTTGTTGGAAGTAATTTTTGGAGATGGGTTGGTAGATATCAATATAATTTTATTAAGAGGCAGGCCAGATAAAAGAACAATTTCCAAATAAAATGATTTATCGGAAACATTTTAAAATCCAACGTTTCGTAGGACCTTTTTTCGTTATTCGGGGTTTTGAACGAGCAATGAAGGAAGCGTATATCGAGTATATTTTTGTCTCAAATAAAGGAAAGAAGACGGTAGATGTTATGTGATTTCTTCATTCACCGTTTTAATCTCGGAAGAAGAAGGGAAGATTCTCCGAAACGTCGGGTTTTTATAAGGTACAATAAGAAAATGACTTTCCAATAAATTACTTTATTTGAAAATATGTAGTTCTTTTCATTATTCTGTGCTTCGTCTCCATCAATTCCATTTCAAAAATATATTGTAGCTTAATCTTTAGGTCTTTGTATAAGGTTATATATGAGATCAATTATTTATTTTATAGCTATTAAATCAAAATAAAAGAAGAAATTTTTACTATCTAAATAGTGGCAAAATATTGTATAAATATTATAATGAAGTAAATTATCTATAGAGAGACTTACTAGAATAAGTAGAATCATTTTAAATGGATATATTTTTTTTAATAATTGTTAATTAATTATACCCATTTATCCAGTATAGTACCATTATCATAAAAATGAAAATAAAACCGAAGATTACTTACTCGTATTATTTTCTTCTGAAGAATGAAATCTCTTCGTATGGTTCGTAATGGCGTGGAAAAATCTGCCAGTAGTAAATCTGAATAGAAAAAAAAATAATATTAAAAGAAATAGCAAAACACTGTACATACTAGTTCAGGGGTTGTCAACATTTTTATAGTACCGTACCTTTATTTTACGTTGTAAACAATTTGATGACGTACCGGGAGACCAAAAATTTTGAAATCGGGAATAAAATTCAATTGACAACATTTGTAATAAAGACAAGTAACTTTTTAAATATTTTGATTGCTAAACATATACATAAAATATAATAATCACTTTAAAAAATATATAATTAGGGAGAAGGTTGGGACTGTTTATTATTAACTAAAGAAGTAATATCGGGCTCAATGTTTGTCAGTTTAAGGCGAAGATTCGATTCAATGTCCAGCAAAGCTCTATATTTGGTTTTCGTCGCAGTCATTGCAGAAAATCCTTTTTCACATAAATATGTGGTCACAAACGGTATTAAGAATTTTACTGATTGGGAAGAAACTTGTGGGTATTCTTTACGAATAGATAGGCAAAAAGTGAATAGGTGGAGCTCTGAAATCTTAATTTCAATCTACTGTCACTGCTAAGGGCTATAAAAGACTCTTTTGCAATCACATCGTCTGGAACCCCGCTGTGAATGCGAAACCATTTCGAATCCAATTTTGAGCTGTGAGATCTTTACGAAAATAATTTTGGAAACATTAAAAAGTTGATATTAGATGTTTTCTAATGTCGCTCATCAAATCGTCTTGAATTGACAAATTATTTTCTTTGATAAAGTTACAGAAGGTAAGAAATATGTTAACATTTTGTTTTTCAATTTGCTGTTGCATGAATTGAAATTTTCTCTTGAACGCACTTATTTTGTCATACAAGTCGAACACAGAATTGTTAACTCCTTGCAAACTCAACAATCCCAACAAAGTATTACATCACAAACAATAGATAAAAAATTCCAAACTAAAATATTAAAATATATGGATTATTTTTTTTCATAACCAGCCAATAGAAATCTAATATCCCGAGTCGAAATTTAAGACCTACTTTAAGATATGCTTTTTAGTTTTTTTTTTAAATATGTTTGACTCCATTTTCATTAGAAATAAATTTTCTACTTCCAAACTTTCTGATTGAATGTTTTAGAAAAACAATCTGATCTGATAGAAAAATTGAATATTGTCTCTTTATTAGAATTTTATATTAATTATCTAGCCTGGAAAAAATATAAACAAATACTAATTCATAATCAATTTGTGTAACTATGTATGTATGTATTTACATATACTAGAGAAATTAGAAGCTCACTATGAGCAAAAAAAATAATAAAGTTCTTATTTCTACATTATTAACTATCTTTTTTCAATAACAAATATCAATAGATAATATTTTATCCGCGGTCCGAGACAATTTTTTTCTTCAAATGTGGCTCATGTAAGCCAAAAGCTGGGACACCCATGATTCAAAATAAAGACAGTTAGTGAAGAAAAGTTTATTTCTTTAATTTTAATGAATTTTGAAATAAAAGCGTGTTGCTAAATATTATTTTATTTTATGTTTGAAATTTGCAGGATTCCCACCTTGAGAAAGGGTGGTATATAGCAACAATTTATCAGGATTAGATATAATAAATACTATTCCATTAAATTGAAAGTTTTTGTGCCGAGGGTAGCAGAATTTTTATATATTGAAGGAGACAATAAAAGAGTGTGTCTTCTGCTGGAATTATAAATTTTATTTATTTATAAGGATATGAATAAATAAATAAATAAAATTTATAATTCCAGCAGAGGACACACTCTTTTATTGTCTCCTTCAAAATACTATTCCGTTAATCGTAAAATCTAATCACTTCTTCTTTTTGGAAATACAAAAATTTTAGCATCAAAACGAACTTTCTATGACCTTCCACCTATAAAAGAGATTTTCAGTTTCATAAATATTTCTAAACCCAAAAATAATGATGAATTTAATACTCCGCTAGTCTTGAGAGCTATGCTCCACGAGCGTACCGAATTAGAACAAAACTTCGGTAAACAAGTTATTGTACTAGAGATAACATATTTAATCCAAGAGAAGTGAGCGTAGCCACGTTTTTCGATTGGAATTGGCACGCTTGACCGATTCGGGGACGAGCGAGCCTGTAACTCGTTTTGGAAGTTGACTTCCGGCTACAACAAGGGGCTAAATATTTGCCCTGCGTGATTTAGCGCCAACGCGCAATTAGCGGCATGGCTGCTGGCGGGGATAACTGCAACCATAGGGACTAATGAACATCGAGGAAGAAATAAGAAGCGATCGCGGTGGCCGCAGGCGGCTTGCCATTAAAACAATCCACTGCCATCATCTATATTCTCTATCCCTCTCTATCGAGAGATAGATTTTTTACTTACGTTCCTAATGAATTCCAATCGTATCCATAAACATTTTACTTGGTAATAATAATCTGTTACATACATACATACAATAAGCACTTAACATTTTTTTTAGTCCGTTAATTAGAAAATAATAAATAATTATTTATTCTTATTGCATTTACAAGATCTCTAAATAACCGTTTTGAAAAATGATGACTCAAAGTACATAACGGAAATATTATTGATTTTAATTAAGATATTTTAGGGCTGTAAAGGCAATTTACCTTTACGAGTAAAATCAAAGTAAAAGCCAAAACAAATCTCAATTAACGATTCATTTTTCAAAAATAAAAGTAGGTTTTGTTTTATAATTAAAGAATTAGAATAAGGAATAAGGGAACGTACCCATGCTACGTGACCCGTTCAGGGGGGGGGGGGGGGGGGGGTGGGCTCTACAAAATACTACGCTTGGTCACAGGGGCGGTGTGGGGGCTTAAGTCTTTGTCACGAAGTCAATATCCTCTAGGCAAATTAATTTTTTTTTAAATTTCTGTATGCAAAAAATTATTTAAAACCATATTTATGAATAACTACGTTAAAACTAGAATGGGTGTGGGGGTCTTGGAATATACTACGGGTGGTCACTGAGGGGGGAGGGGGTAAAAATTGTAAAAAATGGGTCACGTAGTATGGGTACGTTCCCTTAACGAAATTTTTCATTTCACCTACTCTTTAAGCAGTCAGATTTTTAGTTGCTAAAAAGTCGATGAAATTTCTTTTGGCGGGAGATCAAAGTACACTCCTGTTTGGTGCTAGGTGCCGGATACAAATTTAAAAAATTTTAAGAAAATTATATCATTAACCCTTATTTCGATGCTCCAACAATCCCTAAGTAATAATGACTTCATTGCCAGGTCCAAATAATACAAATTTGAATAATATATTCAATGATAAATTTAGAAATTAGAAAAAGTAAAATGGTTGAAAAAACAGAATGAAAATAAACGATGATTCGTGACATCAAACTCGATTCTGTTGGATCTTAAAGAAATTTTTCATTTCACCTACTCTTAGAGCAGTCAGATTTTTTGTTGATAAAAAGATAAAAATACTACACTCGCGAAAAAAAATGATAAATTCATGCTCAACGTTACAAGGTTTTGATCTCTTTTTAGACTCTATATATTAGTTAACGCTTAAAATCCAAATTCACATTAATCCGATGTTGAAAATTGAAATAATCTCATTAAAGCTTTTCTTGGTATAGAACTGAGAAATCTTTTTGATTTAGAAGCGATATCTAAAAAGCACCAGAGAAATTTCTGAATGTTGTAATCTAACATTTGATTCTGATAATAAAGAAATAAGTTCTTCATTAAATGACAAATCAAAAACGGATATGTATACAATTCATTCGGCAGCGGCACATTGTTAAAGGTTTTGCGGTACACAGAGTCCCGCCAAGTCCCTTTTACGAGTGGTTGACGCCTTTATATGCTACAAACAAACTGAGCAACGCGCAAGCTTGTCTAAGGAGGAGAGGGTGGAGGAAGCATCACCAGATAATCATGTTCAAACCGATCGCGGTAGGTTCGCTGTTTGCCAGTTACAGTAATAGTAGGGTCATTTAATAGCAACACTACGTTTAATGGTAGCCCCTGCTATATGGATATAGATAACTCATTTACCAGATCAGTTAAGGATATGCCTACCTTGCAAAAAAAGGCGCAAGCAATTCCCCATTTTTAACCGAATTTAAAAAATGAGGAGGCTATTAATTAATTGGATTGTTGTTTTTTTACTTTATCCAATCTAAGAATCGATGGATGGATGGATGGATGTACGTATGTTTCGTCGACGATTTTTTTCACACAGTTCAACCAATTGAAATGAAATTAAAAATGTACCTATACTCATAAATAATATTCTCATCTATTTGAAAAGCAATATTATTTCAAACGTCATTAATAACAAAAGAATAAAACATAATAAATGATGTTTTCATTTTGTTACTAATGTAACGTAATCGTTGTACTATAAGAAAGTTAAGGAACTTTAGAGCAACAAAAATGGTATTACTGAGACAATAATAGTGATGTTCATCGCATTCTTAAGTATCAATGGTTTTATTTGACTATAAGGTAATACTTAGACTCTAAATTTAGTATTTTTTTTTCTTTATATGACAAATTTTTTGAGGGTGAAACTACTAACTACAATTTTTTTTCAATTTTTTTCTTTTATTGATCCCTAGGCGCGGAGAACCCCAACCTCCATAGCTCATGGTGAATGATCAGTGGTCACCTTTAAGGCCTTGACGCCGTCGTGCACCGCAACCACTGCTCTATGGTATAAGATAGTGTTTTTTTACTTTATTTTTTAAGCCGCCAAGAGTCATATCAGTGGTATACCATAGTAGCAAGAACGCACCGGAAGAATTAT
Organism: Forficula auricularia; assembly: GCA_024734495.1. Taxonomy (NCBI): domain Eukaryota; kingdom Metazoa; phylum Arthropoda; class Insecta; order Dermaptera; family Forficulidae; genus Forficula; species Forficula auricularia. The sequence continues at coordinate 7,208,933 of JALMQS010000118.1, forward strand.
TTCAATCTTCATTAGAGAATAAATAAATAAATAAATATTTAATTTTTAATACTTTTTCAACCATCAAGAATATGCTCTTTTTTTGATAAGATCTTATCCTAAGATATGTGGAAATATCAAGGATTTCTATAAAAAAAAAACGATGAAAGTCAAATTAATTTGAAATAATTTTCAACAGGTGCATGTTGTTTGGGTTTAACATATTTTATTGAATGGGAATGCATGAATTAGCATAGAATTTTAAGAATAAACCTTCAAAGCATAATATAATAACAGAGCTGTGCAAGTGGAATCAAATAATGCAAATAATAATTAAAGGTCATTTAAATATAGTTGTCTTTATTTTAGGAAAAACCCAGCCTAAGCTAATGACATGATTTATCTTCGTATGGTTATTGTGAAATTATCTATAAATTTTATTTTTATTTTAATTATAATTAAAAAATATGGCGTGACTAAAACACATCACGTGACTTGATTATACACCTGCTTCTTTTGTATATTTATATAATTATTTAACATAGATTCCTTTAACTTAGTTTCTCTGTTTCCTATTTGTTTGAGTCAAATCTTGTAATTCATTATGCAATTTTGGCCCACTCCACTCTATTTTTTGAAAGTTTCGCACTTATTTAGTATTTATATACAACAAAATTTGAATTAAATTCCGCACCGTTTTTTAAAGCCCCCCAAAATTTGGGTATCATATAGGACAGGTCTTATTGAGTAGAGTTTAATTATTTATTTTTAATTATTCCTACTGTTTCTAATCAATGATTTAAAAATCTGACTTAACTCCTAAACACTTAACCTTATATACACCTGCTCCTCTTATATGTTTATATAATATTTCTTTATTTCTTTATTTATTAATAAATAAAATTTGTATGCTTACATAATTTAATCTAATATGTTTGTATGTTTTTTTCTTTACTTAGATTCTTTGTTTGTTATGTTAGTATGGGTTTAAGTATTGTTTGTAATCGTGTAGTGGTGTTTTCACTTGATTTTTTTTCTTCAAATTTCATCAAAAAGGGCTGAAAAAATTTTGATAATTAAAATACTTCAAATTCTACTTCTACGTTATTTTTTTTAAATTTCAATTAAAAAATTGTTTCAACTCTTTTTGGAGATTTCGAAAAAAAAATGTTGTCAAAAACACCAATTATAATCTAGCAACTACGTAGGTATAAAAACCGGCGAAGTGCAAGTAGAACAGCCTACCGATGGTTCCGTACCTTATATTTTCCAAAATACTTGAGATATCAAATTTGTTCTTATTTTTACGTTGATAAGAAAAAAAAAATAAAAAATTTCTAGAATTATTTAATAATTATTTAAGTTCAATGGTTTGTAAATTAAATTAGATGCAACGATCGGTTTAAAAGTAGTACTTTGGCGCTCTTCTATTATGTAATTTTAAAGTCAATTATAAAAAAAAATAGCTTGATTCTTCTTAAAAACATCTTTGCAAGGGATCCTCAAACCCAACATTGTCCGAGCTTGAATATTTTTATCATAGAAATGACAGATAAAATACATTATAAAAGTCGATTTATTTAACAAAAATTTCTTAATAAACGATTAAAAGCTGTTGCGACAATGGCTGAAGCGAAAAACGACAAACAAGTACTAAAGTTAATCCACTTAATAGGTTAAATATATACGTTGTTGTCAGCTTGTTTTTAGTGTAAAGTTTTTATTATACATTTTTCATTTTTTATTGGCAAAAGTAGCAAAAGAATGTCGTCCCCAGGGTGTAAGAAGCCGAGGCAGGCCAAAAAAAAGATGGAAAGCGGGCCTAAATGAACACCCTGACTAAAGATCGAATGGAACTACGACCTTCATTTGGAGAAACAGGCGCAGGCCTATTGAGAAGATTAAGAAGAATATGATTTATTCATTATTATCTCAGAAACTGTGTTGTAAATATGAATTAAAATTTTCTTTAAAAATGTATTAGTTATTGTTTAATTTTGTTTTTATTTATTTGGCTTTTCGGCCTTTTTTAGCCATCAGCCAATTTACGATACTATTATATTTTTGAATTTTGTCTTCTATCTAGGGATCAGATTTTAGCCGGTTGCCGCGAGTTGGACTCGAACCCGGATCCTCTTGATTAGCAGGCTGATACGCTATCCCCTCGACCCCATTGTTTAATTTTGGTTTAGTTTTTTAATAACAATGGTAAGAAGAGTTTATTAATTATAATTAAATATGTATGTAAACTTTCGTATAGTGCAATGTATGAGTCTGAAAAACTCTTTGGAATTTAATATCTCCGGAACTATATAGTGTATAAATTTCGTTTTGCCACCAATCGATGCAGAAGTATTTAAATAATAATCTGTCTAAATTTCAAAAAAATCCTAAGAAGACCCATACGGTGAAACATCTACCTTAATAGAGCTTTTAATTAAATTCAAGCTCCCGAAGGGTAGTCATCATAATATAAGCAAATTGTCATTGTATCAACACTAATAGGGTTCCGTTTTACTTTATAACAGAACACTAAAAACAACTTTAGAATGATAAATTTGTTGTATTGGTTTCTTTTCGATTGAATCTCGAAATCTAATTAAGTGAACGAAATCTTAGGTAAGGTAATTATAAAGCAGGTTGTGTGTCGTGCAGCCTGGGAGTAAAGTGAAGTGAGGTGCTAGAGGGGAGGGCAACGCGCCTAGGCACCTGTTGCTCCTGCGCGGGTGAAAGCGCAGCTCACTTCATACAGCTAGCGGGAAGGAATTGAATGGAGCATTGGAACACCAAGCACACAGCTGTGGTCCTTTCAGGCTGGATCCAAGCCCCAAGGGAACCCCCGCAACTCACTTTCCAAAACAGAGAGAGAGAGAACAACTTTACAACTAGGGATTAATTAAAGATTCGAAATTCAAATAAGAACAGGTCGACTATTCTCACCTTTCTATTACTCTCATTTTTTTTTTTTTTTTTTAATTTATTCAACCAAAACCTAAGTAACTTTATAATAAATATTTTCTTAAATTGTTCAAGGATAATTAATCATAGAAATAATAATTGAAATAATTCCAAAAATTAATGATATTTATTGATACATTTACTTAACAGTATACAGTTTCACTCACCACTGGTAGGTCATCTTAAGTAGTAAATTAAACCTATATTTTGGAAATTATCCAAGTAAAAATAATGTTCTCTGTAAAATAATTGAGAATTAAACAGATTTTAAAAGATACAATTACCCGAGTCGAAATTTAAGTAATCATAAGTTTCCTGTATTTGATTCGATCGCGAATCGAATGCAGATGATTTTTGTCAAATATTAAGTGAAAATATCCGAATTTATATATTTCTAACTTGAAATAGTGAAGTTAATCTTTGATATATTAATGAGAAAATTAACTTCTCTATTTCAAGTTAGAAATATATAAATTCGGATATTATTTTCACTTAATATTTGACAAAAATTATCTGCATTCGATTCGCGATCGAATCAAATACAGGAAACTTATGATTAATGAATGGCAAACACCTAACACACGTGTTAACAGATCGGGCGCTCTGGAATGGTTGATTGAATATATAACATCTCAGATTTCAAATTCATTTGGTGATCCATATCAGTGTTTGATATAAAAAGTGTCATGCGGGCCAATCGCGAAATGATGCAGGATTATAGCCAAATGGATCACATCTTTTTCATTCTCTTTTGGTTCAGTCTTAAGACTCAGCAGACTCCAATAGCTTCAACCAGCAGTAGTCTCGCGATATATATCTTGTTTAAAAAGCGCGATCAAAAACAATTCTCGTTTATGTGTTAATTATTCTTTGATATATTAATGAGAAAATTAACTTCACTATTTGAAATTTAAGTACTACTTTAATCCCTATGGTCCGAAATAGAACCGATTTAGAGCACTGTAAGCCGCCTTAGCTCCTACTTGAACCCCGAGATCCTACCATTGAGGTACCACTTTGAACCCCTAAGTCCGATATTAAAGATGAAGACCTACTATTGTTCTCTTGAACCCCGTAATAAATTTACATTTATATGAACATCTATATTATTTGCACTGACTTAGTTACCAAATAGAATCTTTTGTTTTTTATGTTCTTTTTTTTTATTTTGTTTTTTCATATTAATAAAACCTTTCCTGCAAATAATCTTTTTATTTCTCCATTTGTGCGGGTGTTCTCACGAACAGTAATTAAGATAAATTTTCTGGAGAAATCAGTAATCTCAACAGATATAGGCAACAGTATTATCCAATAAAACATTATGAAGTTCCTGGTAGCTTGAATTACTACGAATATAGAATGGACACTGATGAACACATCAGGGATTGTGAGTCAGGCAAGTCTACTTTATATTAAAATAAAATTTTTTAGTAATTAACCTCAAAATTAATAAATTATTCAAATATTATATTGAATTTTTACTAATTACAGATTTTAACTCTAAAAGAAGAACCTCTATATCTATGTTCCTGGATGAAGAATGTCGGAATTAATTGGACAATTTATATAATAAAATATAATGATTAATTTACTACTGAAGATGGTTTACCAGCGGTGACCGAATGTGTTTAGTAAATGAATAAATAAATATTAATAATTTTTTGAATTATTTTACTGACTCATGATTCTTGACAATTTTAGAAAATAATCAATTTTGTTTTCTTTTATTAAATAGTAAAATAGAAGAAAAATTTAAAACTCTTCAAGACTCGGAACGCTTATCAGTTAAAGCCGCCCTAGTACTAAAGTTAAATATAGTAGAATCTAGATAATCCGAGGTAATGGAGGTTTGAGTTCCCCGCGTATCACCGAGAATAGAAAGGATATTGCGATTTTGAAGATTAAAATAAGGATTAAAAAGTCAACATAATAACAAGAAAAAAAGGATAAACATATTTTTTTAATTTTTAAAAATGCGCGTAAGAAATTTGAATTTTATATTTATGTACAGTACGTATTTATTTATTATTAAAAAATATCACAATTTGGAATTTTTTATACTTTTGTTATACGTTGTACGAATCTATGTAATTGAATTTCATATGTACATATATATTTTTTTATTTGATTGGGACTCGTTGATAATCCGACCTCGGATAGTCGGAACTCAACTAAATATTAAACTATTATAAATTTATTTTTTATTTTAATTATCTTGAACAAAATGAACCGGACCAAAATCTAAACAGTTACATTGGAAATTAAACATTTGCCACCAGAACGAATATATTTTGATTATAATATTTTGAGGGTTTTTTTGATAATTTTTAAAGTCGAATGCAATACGATAGCTATTTCTAATTTGAAAATTTTCTATAAAAAATCTAGAGAGGTGGTTTACTACTAAATCAGAAGTGTTACAGATTATTTTTTATTGCCATTCAATTTTTAATAACTTTTAAAAATCGAAACCCGTAAAATATTCTAATTAAAATATATCATTGGGCTGTTAAGATTTAAAATTTAGTGCACGTAAAATTTTGTAATAATTAAGATTGAAACTTTGAATTAAAAATTTTACTCGTGCTATAGGTCACATGGGGTTACACCTCGGAGACAAACTCAACTACCCGGATTGTATTTTTGAAGGGGTGAAACAACCCTTCTGACACCCTTCTCTTTTACACTTGGGATTTAGTAATTGACCATCTTGATTTTCTATAGAAATCTTTACTACTATGGGTATTTATTTTTTACATATAAAAGTTCACATTTTTGATGGTAGCAGATCTAAAATTTCTTAAGAAATTGAATTTTTGACATTCGTGTTCATCTCCCGTGAGGAAAAGTAAACCCTTCTGGAATGTAATAAAAATTATCCTTAAGTGTCTGGATTTATTAGATTTTTTTCTCTCTTGATTTCTTAAAAAGTCTATCAGAGCTATTACTTTACCACCTTCTCTCAGTGAGCACAAGTCAGTCTACAAAAAATGCTCTTAATAATTCTATCTACACCAATTTATAAGCTAGAATTAGTTTATTTTGTTTATAATTTCATAATTTTATTTTTAACACCTTTCTATAATATTGATCCATAATAATAAATTTCTCCTAATTCTAAATGAATAATTAGGTACTTCTGATATTGTCGGAATTTTTGATCATTATTGAGAATTTTATTAAAAATTTCTTTTATTTTTATTATATTATTTATATATTTATTAATGATTAAAAAACGTAGAATCCGGCTTTTTGAATGAAGTGTTAAATTTCTTATTAATACTTTTTTTTTAATTTATATTCTATGATTGACAGTTTTACTGCTATTTTCTATGAGCAAGCTTAATAGGTAATATCTGTCACATAAGGCGTTTCTATCCTTTAAAATTGTTTATTTATTTATTTTTAAGTATTCAAAATGCAAAATACGTTTTTTTTATTTTTGTTTGAAAATTTTTCTTTTTCTAAATCTATTCGAAATTCCAATTGGTAACCATAACTCATTCAAATGCAAATGGATATGGAATGTCTTGGGGGAAGAAAGATAACTCGAACAATGCATTTCTTGTCATGGAGCTTCTTTCAATGGAGCAAAGAAGAGAAAGCAGTTAAGATTCAGTTTTCGAATTGATCCTCTATCCTGCTGCTGCTGTTGTATGCAGCATTTGCTGTTCTTGTCCCTGCTCCTGTTGCTGCTGCTTAAACATCCTTGCAAGCCATAGAAACGTATTTATATTTATTACACTTCCACTCTGAAGGATTTTTTTTCTTTCGAAAACTGAAAAATATCACCACCACTGGTTTGGCTGGATGTTAAATAAATTTGGGATGATAAAAATCTACTTATTCATGTGAAGAAAGTAAAATAAAAATAAATAAATATAGAAAAAGAATGATTTTTTTTAAAACAAGGATTTAATCAAATCGACGTTGTTGGCGGTTGAAGTCGAAAATGAAATTTATATATAATAAAATAAATAAATAAAAAAATCAAAATATTTTTCTTTTTCGCTAATCTTATATATTGTACTAAAACACAAATGGTATTAATGATAGAAAATGTAGAGAATTAGCATGGAAACTAGTACACTCTCTCGGTTTTATATTGAGGATAATAACCAAGAATTATAGAATGTATAAATGTTGGATATTGAAGATAATATCTAATTTTTCATTAAATTGAAGGGTTGGTTTTGTCACAAATATAATAAAACAATCATTTTAATATCTATTAGAATTATTTAATTGATAACTATACAGTTTCGGTCACCACTGGTCGACCATCCTCAGTAGTTCTAAAAATTGAAATGAAACATTTATTTACATTTTTTCTTTTTATAGAGAATTATATAATACAATTTTTTTATTTTTTTTTTTTTT
>JALMQS010000118.1:7216259-7226595 GCA_024734495.1 Forficula auricularia
AAAAAAAAAAAAAATAAAAAAATTGTATTATATAATTCTCTATAAAAAGAAAAAATGTAAATAAATGTTTCATTTCAATTTTTAGAACTACTGAGGATGGTCGACCAGTGGTGACCGAAACTGTATAGTTATCAATTAAATAATTCTAATAGTTATTAAAATTATTGTTTTATTATATTTGTGACAAAACCAACCCTTCAATTTAATGAAAAATTTAAATCAAGTCACTTAAGTTCCTGAAGAAATTTAATAAATAATATCTAATGATTATTAGAATGTAGGTACATTATTAATATCAAGAAATTTATAAGAATAAATTTCAAAATAATATTTATTTTTTGAAATTTTTTAAAAATATAAAGAAAAAGAGTTTTTATTTTAGCTACAATTGTCATATAAAAAACAAATGACGATATTAGTACCTTTAAAAAATTACTATAGAAAATCAAGAGAGTTTGTCAAATACGAGATGTTATGGATTATTTTTATTATTTCAGAAGAGTTGTTTCATACATACAACATCTGGTAGTTGACCGTCTCTCTTGATTTTCTATATAGTTACAACCGATGGGTGAACCCCGACCTAAAATCTTGTACACCTACTCCCACTTCCACTTTCATTTCCAAGTAAAAGACAATAGATTATCTAATGAATTCCAAAGTAATTCCAAATAATTCCAAAGAAGGTGTACACCTAATTCCAATCGCGGTTCACCCCTCGGTCACAACTGTTCACTTGGGTAACTGGTTAATTTAAGATATTTGATTTAGAGTTACTCAATACTCATTTTTCAAATTTGGGAGGCTGTTCATTTGCCTAGATATTAAATTAAGTAATATTGATATGTTAAAAGTTTTTAAAGTTTAAAATATCAAGTGTTCAAGTTTCAAGATAAATATTGGCGAATTTGCAGATTTATAGATTTATTAATTAGAATTCAATAGTGAATCAAAATAGATTACAATACTCTAGGCAGGCCCGAAAATATATAGGTATAAAATGCTTTTTTGAACTATGAAAATTGATCAAGGAAATACTAAAAAAACAACAAAAAAATGTTCCCAATTAATTTGAATTTAAATTTTTTGCCCCCTCATTAATTTTGAATAGTTAAGGATCGAATTAAAAAAAAATCCTGAAATTGATTTTTAGATATTATTGGAATGAAAATTTTTTTGAAACAAAAAGCAAGTAGAATATCTTATCCTTCTTGATAGATATGATCAAATTAATAATTAATCACCTATTATTTCATATCTATAGGTAGGCAAAAATAATTTTCTTGCAAAATTTCATTTTTCTAGGTCCCGGGGCTTAGCCTGAGCTTTGTTCATCTATACCCAGTCAATCGAAACATTTTCTTTTAAAGATTTAGATAACTATTAACTTTCAATAAAATTAGACAAAAAAATGAAAACTTTTAAAACTCGGTATGTTCTTCAAAATTTTGGTGTTTTGGTAGCTTTTTGTCAACGAACAGCTTAGGTTAAAAAGATTTAATATGGGACAGAAGTGCAGCTTATGAACACCTTCAGATCATTAGTTAAAACTGTTCAAGAGATCTACATTTATTACATTTATTTATTCCATTTACGATTTGATTATTGATTTTTTTTTATTTTTCAACCATAATCTCTCATCCCAGATAGTTCCAAATTTAATTAGTATTTCGTTTTATAAAAATTTTGACACCAGAATTAACTTTCTGTGACTTTTTTTTAAATATCATGAGTTCTCAAATCCACAAACTTGTGTTAATGCATTGGTTCTTCTCGAACTAGTGAGTAGCTAATCAGCTGAAATTTAAATTTTTTTTAAATAAATTTTCCATGTTTAGCATTCTATTATAGATCAAGCCGATATCTGAATTTAAATTCCTAAATCTCCGAAATTCGCGAACAGCGTACCGAACCTTGAAAAAGTTTTCACTTTGCCTATATGATTCGATTGGTTGACTGTTTTCGAGTTTCATTGATTTAATCCCTTGACGAGCTTAACATTAATCAGTTATCATTTAGATATGCTTGGGATGAATATGGTTCAAGCATAAAATACCACATGGAAAAGTGGGTCTAGCATTCACAAGTGGGCATTCAAAAAGATTAAGATTATTAACAAATTTGATTAGTTATTTTAGGTCTGAAATTCTAGAGGGTAGGTAATTGGTTTAAAGTAACATTTATTGTTTGGAATATCAATATAAGACTGTAGATGTAATTTTTGTAATGAAAAAATTCTACAATAATGTTTACATTAAGTAAATGTAGCATTTACACTGTATTCACCGCCATCACTGAAAACTCTAGATAGCAATGTAGAAAAATTTGTCAATATTAAAAATTTATTACTCTCCATGTATATAGAGCCAAAAAAAAATTTCATACTTAGTCGGATTATGAAAACATAAACGCCTATTGTTATGTGTACTCTTGCGGGCTTTGGCCTTATACGCTTAGCTCATAGACAGTCAGAGATTTAGACTCGTTGTACAGAGATTCTATGACGTCACAAGCAGGCAAATTCTGGATTTTAACATATTCCTATGTTGTGGATGTCTCTGAGATACAACCATGTGTTTTATTTTTTTATTTGATATAATCAAAACTATCAAAAATAAAAAAAAAAATTATTTCAGAGTAATTGGAGAAAATTATGCCCTTCATTGCCCACTAAGTTATGAAATTAGATATTATCTCTTTATCTTAACTACTATGTCTTTATCTATACCGGGCGGAATGATTTCAATTAAATTTTATTATCCTACTAGAAATAAAAGAAAAGCAATTCTATAATGTTCTCGAGTCGAGATGATAATCATCCATTCGATTCGGATTTCGGAATCCAATTTGGACGGGTTGATGAATGCTATTGGGTGACCGGTGTGATGTTCGTTTTCCGATCTCGAAATTCAGCGGTATAAATCTATCTCATTTAAGAGCCCAAACCACCAAAGTATATAGAAAATGACAAGTGAAAGTGTTTATAGATTCATGTCGATCAGAGCAATCAAAATTCAAACCAGTCATCTCTAGTAAGCAAATTGAAATTCACAGTCTAATTAAATTTAATCAGTGATTAAATTAATCTCAATATCTGATGTAATGATTTTTGCATCGAATAATAGCCTCAAGTCAAAATATTATATAAAAAATAAATCACCTGTATTTATAAGTAATGATACATATGATTGGATCATTTAAAATTCTATATAGCTATATAATAAAACCCCGTTCAGAATGCGGCATTGCTTCTGCTCCTATACCATTAGCCTATATTTTACCTATTTTTCTCGGCCACTCTTTTCTTTTTCCATTTACAAGCTTATTTCTTAGTTCTTTTTATTGAATTACTATAATTTTTTTTAAGTACATATTTTATCGTTCTTTCTTTTCCTGAAATTTTTTCAATTATTTAGTAAAATAATGAAAGAGTAAAAATCATGTATTCTTGTAATGATGAATATTATCATTATAATATATACGATTGTGAATAGTTAAAAATTTACTTTTGCTCTTATCTTACATATACATTGAGATTAGTGCTGATCTCAGGATGGCCCTTGCTTTAGGCTTTAGGCTAACTATTAGTGATCTGAATTCAACGAAACCACGTGCAATATATATATATATATAAATCGTATATATATAAACAATTCACTTTTGATAAATAAGACTTGAACATTAGTAAATATGAAATCTTATTTGTGCATGCCATATAGGTATTAAAAAGATACCCGGCGCATACCTACTCAAAAAAATTTTTAGAGTCAGATTTAGAACTGATTTTTGAAAAAAATTCTCGTTTTATGAAATTATATTTAACCTAGTTTTTCCTGTTATAATCCATAATATAGGAAAATAAAATATATTACTAATTTTAGTCCTTGCAAGGGCCGATCTACCGAACCCCTTTATATCTATTTCACTCATTCTTGAATGCAATAAAAATTATCTTCGAAAGCTCGGATTAAGTAGAAGGGGGGGGGGGGGGGTCAGATAGGCTAGGGGTTAGCTTGCCAGCCTGCTAAACAGGGGACTTTGGTTCGAATCCGACTCGAGGCATCCGGCTAAAATCTGACCCCGGGGGTAAAGACAAATTTTAAAAATAATATAACTAGTATCGTAAATCGGCTTATTGCTAGAAAGGGCGAAAAGCCAAAAAAAAGTAGAACTAATTTTTTTTGGTGATTTATTAAGGAATTATTAAATTAATTAAGCCTCAAAAGTTAAATCATATATAATGGGTGGCCAAATTATTATACTCAAATGATTTTTATCAAGTAAATTTATTTTATTCAAACTTTTAAAAAAATCTAGTAGTAATCTAGTCTAATAACCCTTTCGAACTGGTCAGACCTCATCCCGAACAAAAATGTATGGGGGCCCTAAAAAAAGGAATTTACAAAGATAAAATTTGGATTGGCAACTAAGTAATTGCGGATTTTGTTTAGAAAATCAAAGACAATTTTTTCATGGAACTAAATAACTTTATTCTGTAATGTATTGCCCATTTTGATCAATGACCTTTTGCCATCTTTCAGGCAGCATCATAATCCCACGTTCATAAAACTTCTGGTTTTTATTAGCAAAAAACTGAATCAGGTAGGATTTGACAACATCATCATTATTGAAATTTTTACCATTCAAGGAGTTTTGTAAAGATCGAAATAAAAAGTAATCAGATGGTGCAAGGTCAGGACTATATGGTGGATGTGGCAAAACATCCCAACCAAGCTCCAATAATTTTTGCCGAGTGACCAAAGATGTGTGTGGCCTTGCATTGTCATGATGGAATACAACACTTTTTCGAATTGTCAATTCGGCCCGCTTTTCTTCAACTGCATTGTTTAATTTCGTTAGTTGTTCAATGTAGACAACAGAATTGATCGTTCGGTTGGGTGGTAAGAGTTCAAAGTAGACAATTCCTTTGTAATCCCATCAAACTGATAACAAAACCTTCTTTTGATGAATACCAGCTTTTGATGTTGTTTGAGCTGGTTCACTTGGCCTGCTCCACGATCTTTTCCGCTTGATATTGTTGTAAACAACCCATTTTTCATCGCCAGTTATCAGTCGTTTTAAAAATGGATCATTTTCATTACGCCTCTTTAGCAAATCGCAGCTGTTAATGCGTTGCGTTAAATGCGTTTCTTTCAGTTCGTGAGGAACCCATGTATCGAGTTTTTGAACATAGCCAAGTTGTTTTAAGTGATTTTCAATGCATGTATGTGATACATGAAGCTTCTCTGCAATCTCACGTGTTGTACTGTGACGATCCGAATCGATTATTGCTTTGATTAGGTCGTCATCAACTTCAACTGGACGACCAGAGCGTTTTTCATCTTTGAGTAAAAAATCACCAGAACGAAATTTGGCAAACCAATTTTGACACTGCCGTTATTTAAAGGCTTCGTCGCCATAAACAGCACATAACTTTTTGTGAGCTTGCGATGCGTTTTTCCCTTTGCGGAAAAAAAAAAACAAAATATGACGAAAATGTTCCTTTTGATTTTCCATTTTTCAACGAACGCCAAATGAAAACTACGCAACCGATCAAAAAACTTTTTTTACTGATTGACAGCTGAATTGCCAACTATCAAATAACAAAATGTGTTTTACACTTGGACTACGCCAGCAAACCTAAAAATTCAACTGAAGCCATCTATGAGTGAAATCCGCAATTACTTAGTTGCCAACCTTATAATTCCTAACAAAATGGACTTGATGGAAAATATTATTCAAGCATGACAAAATACACATGCACTTCAAGAAATAGCCAAAAAATGCATTGCCATCATGCCGCACCGTATACGAAATTTATATTGTCCTAAGCTAATAAAGATAACAATTGAAACCATATTATAAGTTTATATAGTAGTAAGGTAAACCCTTAAAAACGTATGAAAGATATAATTTTTCAAAAGAGTATAATAATTTGCCCTACAAATGAGTATAATAATTTGGACACCTACTTCCACTTCCACTTTCATTTCCAAGTAGAAGACAATAGATGAAGGGACATTATCTAATGAATTTCAAAATAATTCCACATAATTCCAAAGACGTGTACACCTAATTCCAATCGCGGTTCACCCCTCGTTTTAAATACACTATACATATTTCGGGTATTTAGCCCATCATCACTGACTGAGTCTTTTGTAAGCTCAAACTCCTGATGATGGGCTAAAAACCCGAAATATGTATAGATCAGTCAACCTTTTTTCGTCACGGTACACTTTTAAAATTTAAAAATTTGACGGCACACTAACAATAAAATAAATTAATAGAATTTTATTTTGTTTATTGATTGATGTATCTATAAAGTTATCATAGGACATTCTGCATCCTGTAAAATGTTACTACCTTTTCAGTTCAAATGATCAAATAAATATTTGGATTAAATTTAGTGTCAATTGATAAAGAAATGTAAAAAAAAAAATTTCAATTCGGGTGGGACCTCTGCCTAGCAGTGGCGGCACACTTCAAGAATCTCGCGCCACACTAAAGTTCCGCGGCACAGCAGTGGTTGAGAATCACTGGTAGAGAGTATTTAAAATAAAACTCAAAAAATATAATTAAAAAGATTTTTTTAATTTTTATTTTTACTTGTGAAACACCACTATAACGCGTTTAAAAACGACTACTACGTGTTTAATATGTTTCCCTATAAACCAACACCGCTTTCCCCGACGGGTGAACCGCCACCTACTTCCACTTGTACTTCCAAATATTTCCAAGTACTTCCAAATATTTCCAAATATTCCAAATATTTCCAAGTACTTCCAAATATTTCCAAGCACTTCCAAATATTTCCAAGTAATTTCAAATATTTCCAAGTATTTCCAAATATTCCCAAGTACTTCCAAAATACTTCCAAAGGGCCACCTACTTCCAATCGCGGATCACTCCTCGGCTTTCCCCAAAATGTTATTATTGCTGTTTTAAACGACTGTTAATCGTTTAATAAAAATATAATGCGATTTGAAACTAAAATTCGTTTTGTTCGATTATATACTTTTTATAATGTGACACATTTACTAACTACCCATTCACCCTTCTGAAATCAAGACACGCTTGAACAAGTGTATAAATGTATCCGCCCTTTTTTCTTCTTCTTTTTTCCTATCCGCATAAGAAAAAAACAACGACACACGCGACGTTCTTACGACAGGTCTCATCAATACAACATAATCTGCATTCAAACAGAACATTGCATGCGAGTGTGAGCACGCGAGCAAGCGAGACAGAGATAGAGCACCAGCCATATGGCGCTTGACCCTGTGCACTGGCGGACGGGGGACGGGGCAGGGGGTCTGCGGGGGCGAAGCTCTTGCGGGGGCGGCGACCTGAACTGAACCATTCGCTTGCTTGCTGCTCGTGCTGGATCTTGCTGTCTCTGTTCAGGTTCAGGTCGTCTCTCCTCTTTCTCGGGTACAAGTGCCGAGACAATCCCCGTCTGGTGCAAAGCACACAGATGCGCGCGTCGGGTAATTGATATTCCAAATTCGGATAATCAAATCTGGGGGAGAGAGAGAGAAAAAAAACAATATCCAGGATTGTTTCCATTCGAAGGACCATGGAATGAATCAACGGGACGACCGTAGGAAAAATACTTAGGTACTTTCACCGTTAGAGAAAGAGAATCAGCTACAAAATTTAAAACAGAACTTGAAACAGATAGCTTAAGTGGTCTTAGAATACAACACAGGGTACTTACGTACTAATGCCACCGCAGCTACAGATTTGGCGGTTTTTAAATTTCGCCAATCTACACCTAAAATTTTTGAAATAAATCATAAAATAGAATAAATCAGTTCCCCTCTGTCAAAAAACAACTTGAATAGGTTCGGCTTATGGTCTCTGTTCGATTAGATAAAAAATGCGTTTCCAAACAAACCTTGCAAAGAACCTGAATAGGTTCGGTTTATGATCTCGGTTCGATTAGATAAAAAATGCGTTCCCAAATAAACCTTGCGGTGGCGTTAATGTACCCGCATTTTTTATCTAATCAAACCGAGATCATAAACCGACAGATGGGAACTGATTTATTCTATTTTATGATTTATCTCAAAAGTTTTATGTGTAGATTGGCGAAATTTAAAAACTGCCAAATCTGTAGCTGCGGTGGCGTTAATACTTAAGTACCCAACATAGTATATCAGTCAGGAGTGTCAACTAATTTTTACATAAATTCTACTTTGTCAATTATATCTCTTTTAGTTTTAGTTAGCGGAGAGAAGCAGAGTTGATGATTCATAAGATAAATCAATGAGGTTGTCTTCTGCTTGATGGAAATAAACATTCTTTTATTCAAGGTAGTTCTTTCACAAATGCAAAAATTCAAGAAGTCTTCGAAACTTGGAATATAAGTCAACACACTGTTAAAATTCGAAGACGATTTATTACACCAAACATGAAATAATTGCAATTAAAAATGAAATTTTTTACATATGGTAGATTGGGAAAGGGTGGGAAAATGATAATTATTATTTTTTTTTTCATTGAAGGACTTTCACCATCTTGATAAAAAACAAATATTTTTTAGAATAATATATTCGGAGTAACTTAAAAAAAAAATTGAAATTATTTACCTCGTAGTTTTGATAAAAAAACAAAAAAACAACATATTTGGGGAATTATTTTTAGTGGAGGGGATATAATATCAATGGCTTGGAAACGATCCATTCATAAAGAGAATATAGTAGTGTTAAAAGTACAGTCACGATAAAAAACAAAACCTAAAATTTTAGCACCGTTCATATTTATAGAGTGGTTACGAGGATACAACTTTTTGTATGGATTGTCGCGAAAGAACCGCCTTAACTGAAAAGTTTTTATTTTGCCGAGAGTAGCAGAATTGTTGATCCATAAGGAGAACCAAAGAGGTTGTCCTCCGCTTGATCCATAAAGATGAAACAGCGTGTTGTCCTCCGCTTGATGCATCAGCTAGAGAACAACCTCTCTTTGTTTCTATTTATGAATCATTCGTTTATTGAAAGACAAGCCTACTATTACGACAAAACTGATTTACCCAAGAAAGATTGAACACATGAGAAGTAATGGTTAGAATATTTCTAATTAAAAAGGCTGATGATTAAGGTGCAATCTTCAAAATTATAGTCTCTAAGAAATAAATAATATTTAAACATACGATGTGTGATACAAAAATTAATGCAATTTCTATACCACGAATTTAAAATGAATGAAAACCACAAAAGGTGGTACAGTTAATAAATAATAAAATACTATTTGACCGTCAGATTTGGCCCCATAGGACTTTTTTCTTCCCAAAGATGAAAACAATTTGCAAGGAAAACGCTTTACGACCATCAAACAAATAAAACAAAACTACTGAAAGATTTACCAAAATCTGCATCCGATGGGGACTATTTCGAAGAAGAAATTATATTATATGAATAAATAAATATTGTAGCATACATGATTTTTAAATATATAACAGCTCTCTAGGGCTGTGAGGCTAACATTAAAGACTTTTCTAAATTAAGTCCGAAGCTAAGTTAAGTTCTTTAATTTCTAATGCACTTTGTCAAGTCAATATCACTAAATATCACTTCACTTTCAAAAGTAAAACTAAATAAATTAAAATTCAAGATTTAAGATAATTTGTAGTGTCCAAAGTGAACCCTTGCATAGTGAAAAGAAGAATGAGTAAATAGAGAAATCTCAGGGATTGTTGGGTCAGAGTCGAAGGTACCCGTAGATGCAGGTCTTGGAAAACTGAAGGCTATATTTCGCTGGAAAAACGAATGTGTGAACGTGGTTCGAGTCTCTAGAAGTCCTATGTATAAACGAGTTGGCTTATCTAAAATTTGCATTATGTTAAATAGAACAAATTATTGTTACCTAATAAGTGAGAATTTTTGAATTTTTTAAGAAAATAGATCGAATTTTTCAAAATTTCAACATCTCACAGAAGATGCTCAATTGCCACATTTTTATTTTTTCAATTTCAAACGACCCTACAATGGTTATTATTTTCAGTCTCCACAGAAATTTACATCCTCCAGTAGAAATTTAGATCCAGTGTTCTATAACTTTAGTAGAATTTTTTAAGCAGAGCATATAATATGTCAGTAGAATTTTCGTCTCGAGGGTTAAGCTAGCTTCCCAGAACTCAAGTATAAAATTCGAATTCAACTCCCCTTAGTGCAAACCATTCTTACATATAAACAAATATATTTACTATGCCTCGAGATTGAAATTGGCCCTTCTCTTATTCTAAAATTTAGATAATGAAAAACTTGTCCCTTATTAGTGACCTCCTTTTTACTTTATCCAATGCAAAGCATGGGTAAAGTATTGTAATCGCTCTCGG
>JALMQS010000118.1:7230169-7281803 GCA_024734495.1 Forficula auricularia
TCTCATCTAGTACTTGAGGAATAATCATTCTATATTGGATTTTTGACATTTCGGTTTTTATTGGTAACCATTCCTGAAGACATGGAGGAATCGACTTAAAATCAAAAATAGCCATCGATTCTCATCTAATACTTGAGGAATAACCATTCTATATTGGATTTTTGGCGTTTCGGTTTTTATTGGTAACCATTGCTGAAGACATAGAGAAATCGACTTTAAACCAAAAATAGCGATTGATTCTCATCTAATACTTGAGGAATAACCATTCTATATTGGATTTTTGACATTTCGGTTTTTATTGGTAACCATTGCTGAAGACATGGAGGAATCGACTTAAAATAAAAAATAGACATCGATTCTCATCTAATACTTGAGGAATAACAATTCTACATTAGGTTTTTGACGTTTCGATTATTATTGGTAACCATTGCTGAAGACATGGAGGAATCGACATAAAATCAAAAATAACGATCGATTCTTATCTAATACTAGAGGAATAACCTTATTGCATTCCATTTTTGATGTTTTGACCATTAATGGCAACCTCTATTGAAAACGTGGAAGAATCGACTTAAAATCAAAAAGACTAAATTCTTTTTTGGTAAACAACTCAAGTTTGAGTTGTTTGCCATAAAAGAATTTAGTCTTTTTGATTTTAATATTGTAAGAGTTCGTGGCTGTGATGAAACTATACTAGATGAAGGAGGAGTATAAGTAAACTGAATGGTAATATTATAAAAAGCCTAACAGATTGCGAGTATGTAGTCCGATTTGGAGAATTCGATGATTGTCAGAAAACCCTACTAAGATCTAAGGTAGCGAACATTTTCACCAACTTTAGAAATAAAAATAATAATAATATAAATGATGCATGTAAAAATGGTAACAGGTCTATACTTTCAGATATAGCTAAGACTATCAGATATAAAAAATCCAACCCTCAAATAACGTTTACCCAATCGGATAAATCAAAAGTCTCGGTTATTACTACAACTGAGTCATATAATCACAATATGATATCTCTCTTATCGGATAAAGATACATATGAGGAAATTAAACATATACCAATTAGCAGATTAGAAGGTGAAATTAAAGAATTTTTGACAGGTTGCCTAAATGATGATTTAATTGATAGAAAGACCTACAATAAATTGAATCCAAAAAACACCACCTTAGCTAAAATATACTCTGTCATCAAGATACATAAGGGCGCCTACCCTGACCATCCATATAGACCGATAGTCTCCACGGTAAATTATGCTAATTCTGAGTTATCAAAGTATATAGCCAGTATTTTACAATGCCTCACGGCAAACGATAATTATAAAGTGTTAAATTCCATTACAACTAAAAATAGACTAAAAGATATTATCATACCCCGGGGACAAGTCCTGATTTCTTTTGATGTTGAGAGTTTGTTTACATCCATCCCTT
Organism: Forficula auricularia; assembly: GCA_024734495.1. Lineage (NCBI taxonomy): Eukaryota > Metazoa > Arthropoda > Insecta > Dermaptera > Forficulidae > Forficula > Forficula auricularia. Next base: position 7,231,604 of record JALMQS010000118.1, read on the forward strand.
TAGACTTTTTTATGCTCTGTGTTGAGGAGTATTGGGGTGAAATTTGTGAATTTACGTTGATGCCTTTGGCTAAATTCAAAGAAGCTTTGAATATTTGCCTATTTAGGAACTATTTCAGTTTCCGTGGCAAAATTTATTTACAGTTAAGAGGACTCCCTATGGGAGGTTCCTTAAGTCCAATTGCTGCAGAAATTGTGATAAGAAAGTTTTACCATCAATGCGTTGAACCTCTGGGTTTGGTGTTTTATTTGCAATATGTCGATGATTCTGTCTCTTGTGTGCCTGAATGCTCTATTTCAACAATCTTTAAAGGTTTTAATGAATTCCATCCAGATATCAAATTTACTTTTGAGGTAGAGAGGGATGATAGGATTTCGTTTTTGGATTTGGAAATAATAAAGAAAAGCGATGGCTTCAAATAGTGGAAGGATATCCAACTACCTCTCCAACATACCTTTCCTATATAAGATCAATAGTCTGAACTATTTTTTGAGGAGAATTTTTGTTTTGGGTGATGATGAGTTTAGGCAAAAAAATATTGAGAACTACATAGACATGGCTGTATCGAATAATTACCCTATGCACATTATTAATAGGACAATCAGAGAATTCTCAAATAAACAAAATAATTTAAATGACAATGTTAACATTTTAACAAATAATAATAATTCAAATAACCAGGTCGGACCATACTATTCTGTTGCTTATATTCACGGCATATCCGAAAAAATAAGAAAACTTTTTAAAGTTTACAACGTGAACATTGCCCACAAAAATATAGACAATATTCAATTTTTATTTAATAATAAAGATCCAACCCCTAGAGAATTATGTAATAATATTGTCTATCAAATTAACTGTCTAGATTGTCCATCAAATTCTAGCACCTATATAGGGCAAAGTTCACGTTCACTAAAAATTAGGGTATATGAGCATAAATTAAGTGTTCGAAATAAAAAGACCAACACTGCACTCTCCACCCACGCAGTCGAACATAGTCATTCTTTTGATTACGATAATGCGAAAATATTGGTCAAGATTGATAACTTCTATAAAAGATCCATAGCCGAAATGCTATATATAAAAATAGCAGGTGATAAGGCTATCAATTTTAAAAGAGATTGTATGTTTCTTTCCAATATTTATACATCTATCCTGTGTGATATGAGCCAACAGTTGTTTCCTTGAACTTAATGTATAGAAACTTTTTTGAAATTTTTTTTTTTTTTTTTTAATAAGAATTTGTATAATTTGATTGAATGAAAAAATGCATGTGATTTAAAAGTAATTAGATTCTAATTTGGATTTTCTGTTTGTAAATAAATAATGATGGGATATATGATGACCTCACATAAGGGTCAAATATCTAATTATAATGTAATATATAGAAAAGATTTATATGAACTCATTACTTTCATTCTGAAACTTTTGGGTCCAGGCACGTTAAAAATTCGCATGAAGCTAAAAGAAAAATTTTTATTTTTGACAAGGCTTGGTTCGATCACATATGTGTACCGCATTTTGTGTATAACTGTAAGTCTAAATAACCAACTTGGTCAACTTATAATTTTTTATAAAAAAATATATCAATTAACATCCATTTGTAAAAAAATTTTTAGCCTAATTGACTGAAGATGGCCAAATAAAATTTAGGCCGAAACGTCTCATTAAAGGTGTTTTATTGAACCCAGTGATTCCATCTTTGGCTGATACCTCCTCCTTCATCTAGTATATTTTTGATTTTAAGTCGATTCTTCCACGTTTTCAATAGAGGTTGCCATTAATGGTCAAAACATCAAAAATTGAATGCAATAAGGTTATTCCTCTAGTATTAGATGAGAATCGATCGTTATTTTTGATTTTAAGTCGATTCCTCCATGTCTTCAGCAATGGTTACCAATAATAATCGAAACGTCAAAAACCTAATGTAGAATTGTTATTCCTCAAGTATTAGATGAGAATCGATGGCTATTTTTGATTTTAAGTCGATTCCTCTATGTCTTCAGCAATGGTTACAATAATAACCGAAATGTCAAAAATCCAATGTGGAATGGTTATTCCTCGACTCTTAAATGAGAATTATTTTTGAATTAATGTCAATATGAACTACAAATTGCAAGTGATATCTGATTAATAATAAAGGAACAAACATATTAATATTTCAAATGAATTTGGATAAAGTTTAGCAACGATCCGTTGCAGTTTATTTTTATTTATCACACTGGAAAAAAATTAATTGGAGGAGAAAGTAAAAACTTTTTCAATAATTGGTATGTTCTTTGCAAATTTTAATGATGTATAGCAATTTTTTCCCAGATAACGGTTTGAGATTTAAGGGTAACTTATTATTAGCCGTTCAAGATCTCCAAATGTAATAAGTCAAATGTTATTTATTTCAGAAAACAATCTGGTCCCTAACAATAAACGAATTTCTTTTTATTAGAGAAACAAATAAGATCATAAAATCTTCCAAATTGCATTTGGTATTGAAAATTCGTCAACCAGGTGTTTTTAAGTGGAAAACTCAAAATCTATCACTTTTTTGATGGAGAAATATATACATTTTGACATCAGGGTGAACCTTTCGTTCTTGACTTATGTCGTGGTTATTGGAATCCACTCAGCCATATAATTAGATAGAAAAAATAATTCTCGACTTTTTACTTTACCATACAGGGTATGGTCAAGTATTTTAGGTTACAAACATTTTTAAAAATGTAAAATTTTGAAAGAATATAATAGTCCAGCTGCTATAATATATTCCTCAGATAATGAAAGACTTCGAGAAGTGAAAGAGTTGAAATTAGTTAGAGTTGAGTGGAGAGAAAAGGTTGCATCAAACCAGTCTTGGGAATGTATTCTTGATCATGATAATGATAATGATGATGATGATGAATATATTTATTATATTTACAAAGAAAATTCCTTAATCTAGTTGGAAATTAAAACAGTTGAATGTTTGGATTGAAATGTCAAACGTGTTGCCTATCCAATCAGCGAAAGGCGTATCAGCAGATTGAAAATAACTTTTTTATAGACATATTCTTTTTTCATACTGAATTCCTCCAGCACTCTAAAATTGATTATAAATATTCAAAACGAATGGGAATATAATTAGATATTGAACAAATATTTATATTTATATTATTTCAATTAAATAATCGTATTTGATCGTGAAATTGATTATGAGATCAACGCCGGATAATGACTGGGATCATTAATCTTAATCAAAGTTTCGAATATAAATTGTAGACTCATTATTAACCAAAGTTTAATTAACAATAATTTCTCTTAACTTGATGCAATTAATGTGAAGAGATTCCATTCAAGAAGATGAAAAAAAATTCACCTGTTGATAAAATAAATTTCCAAACTATATATTTAAAATTTTCTTTCTTTCTTTTTAAGACAAATAATTGTATTCGAGACAATAATTTCAAATGAACTGACTTCCTTTTCAGTCAATATTTCGGTCAAATATTTAGAAATAAATTAAACCAAACCTAAAATTCTATTAAAGATACAAGTGGATAATTTATAATTATTCACTAATCAGAATTAAATTCAAAAACTAAATAAACAGACCAAGTGCGCGTAGGGCCCGCATAAAGAAGGCTCTGTAACCACATATTTCCCAAAATACTTGGAATCAAATTTTGTGTATGCTAAAAAAAAATATTTAATTTTTTTTTTATAATTTTATGTTCAGAGCGAGTATGTCCCGCATAAAGAAGACATATACCAAAATACTAAAAATCATAATTTTCTGTTCAGAGATTCTCTTCTTGCTATTAGGCTAAAAAATCGGGTAAAAATGACTACTTCGATCAATTCCTAAAGCGTAATTTTAATGTGAATTATGATTTTTTTTAATTTAGTTAAATTCTAATTAATGAGTTCTTTATAATGATAGTAGTGAGATACTCCTAATAATATTATCCTATGATTGTGTGAGATACATTATCATAGAATAATATTCTTTATTTTCTATACCAGAAAAAAGACAGACATTTTATCAAACTCGCACTTGTTTGACGTTTGATCGGAAACATTAAAATCGGCCAAGTGTGAGCCTGGCTAAAGCATTTGGGGTGGTTCATAGAAGAGAGGATTGGAGCGTCAAAATATATGTATAGTAAATAAATTAGATAAGTAGAAAAATTGAACATATTGAAATTTATCTCAGTCTGTTTTCCCAAAAACATTGTCACTATAATATTACGATATTGTAGAGGATATGGTAAATTTAGATTTGAGAAAAAATATTTTTTAATTATTTAAATAATTTTTTTAATTACTGGCACGCAGACAAAGCCTGAATTCAAGCAAAAAATATAATAGTTGACACATTATTCTTTAAAATATTTGAAATGTGAACAAAAATAATATTAAACCATGATTTTTCTGTCTCCAGATTACGATACCCACGGTAATTAAAACAAATAATAATATTAATTTAGAAAGTTTGTTCTTGTGCCAAAATGTATGTATTTTCAATTTGGAGAACTGCTTTTGATTTTTGGCATTCTAGCTTTAGAACTTTCGGTTCAAAAATGCAAAAAACATCAATTTTGATTTTCTAGAAATATTAAGGCGATCTCATAATAAAGGAATAATTGAGAAATTTATATTTAAGCTTATTATTAGCTACTAGGGCGTTTTTTGATTAGTTATCACTTTTTATATTATTTAATAAATGTATGGGTAAGCGATTCTTTCATTAATCTAATCGATAAAAATTACCAAAAAGGGAGTGGATAGAATCATTTCTCTTTTTTTCAGATAAAGCATTGTAAGGATGCCTATAACAACTTGTCTGAAAGAGGTCTGGACTTGTAATTTACAAGTTCAGACCTGTTCAGACTATTAGAAATTGATTTCTTAATTTCTATTATTCTAGGAACGGCCTTTTGACTTTTGCACTTGGATCAAAACGATACTCGGGAATTATTTGACGGATTATAGTGGTGTTTCACAAAGAAGAAATAAAATTAAAAAAAAAATTAAAAATTTTTTAAATTATATTTTGGAGATTTTTTATATATCTCTATACATATTTCGGGCTATGAACCCTTCATCAGGAGGTTTAACAAAAAACTTCAGTCTTTCTATTTCGGAGTTTGGTTGGGTAGAAGGAACTTGCATCCAGAAATCGAAATGCGAAGCAGGCAGATATGACAGCTCTAAAGTTGCTCCCTCATTCAATCAAAAAAATCTTTCAGCCTTTTTTCAGAAGGGATGCAACTTCTCTATTCCGAATCCCGATTTAGGACGCTGCAACTTGAGTTGAATGCTCAGAGCTACGATAAACGGTAAGAGCAACAATTAAAACAGCAACAAAAGCTGCATATAATGTCTTTCTTATACGGGGTCTGGGGTGTCAAAATAAAAATTACTTTATTAGGATTCGAAAAAATCTATTTAATTCGAACTCACACCATATGGTTTTTTCGCCATCACTTTTATGTTTGCGGCGAGGCCTGTTTGATTTGTAATTAAATAGAATCAGAGAGGAGTTTTTCAATATTTAAGGAGTAAATTAAAAATTGAAACATTCTCTTCTGATTCATCTCATGATGAATGGAATCGCGTCTTCAATTCTATTCTTTATTTGACCCATGGATGACTTTCAGGATACCTTGCACTTTCTTTCAAGAATAAATAAAAACCCCTTCGGGTTGAATAAGAAAAAGAGATATAGGGCGTTTCTGATTCGATAACTTATCTGGATGGAGGAACGGAATGCTTCCTCCTCGGGTTGGTATTTTATCTTCTTGATCACATTTCTTACTAGCCACGATCCATTGAAGGGGTTTTGACCAAACCAATGAATGATTACCTCTATCTTAAAACCGAATCCTCACACCTTTAGCAATCCAAACTTCAAAAGTTAAACATTTTTATTTTATAATTTAACAATATAAAATGTTGTGATTTTCCCTATGTTAAAGATTATATTTTTGACAAATTCGGAATTAGACAGATCGGAATACAAAAGTTTAAACTCTAAAAAATCTCGAGAAATTGTCATCTACTAAATTTGAGCTATCTTTGATAATTTTTATTACATATCATTCGAAGAAAATTAATACAAACCTGCTGCCAAAAAATAATACGAGTTAGTGGATGCAGTTCGATTTCGTTTGTACTATAATAACAAAAATATTTATGCTTTTACGGTTAAAGTGTAAAATATTAATTTTCCTTATTTAAATGCTACTCACTCTGTCCGAAAATATGTTATACATTTGAAATAAAATCTTAGATTATCTAGAGTTTCGAAAGCAACTGGCAATACTCAATATATTGTTATTGTTCACATTGATAACTATATCCTAACATATTTTACAGGCGTTGCCTATGAGTTTGGTTGAAATTTGAAAACCAAAAATTAGTTTTTTTAAGAAAAATAAAATAGTCACCTCTATAGTTTCAAAATGGAAAATTTTAACTCAAATAACGTGAATTTACAAAGAATAAATACCAAATCAAAGTAATTGACTAATGAACAACGTTATGGTATCTTGCAACAGCTATTACAGTATATGAAGAACAAAGAAAAATTAGAACACGGTGCTATTAATAAATTCATTGAATCTGTTCAAGATTCGTTTAATAAACTTGAGAGAAATACTCTAGATAACGTTTTTATAACATTACAAACGTGTATAGAATCAATTATGTCGAAAGGAGGGGGAAATTACTCATGAAGGTAAATAAGGTAAATCTTCGTCGTGAGTGTCGATTAGTTCAGGGCTGTCCAACCCGTGGCCCGCGGGCCGCATGCGGCCCAGTAGCGAAATGTGTATGGCCCAACATAAAATCATAAACTTCCTTAAAACATTGAAATTTATATGTAGAGATATATTTATTCTCTTCTTAGAAATATGAATCTACATTTGTAAAATACGTGAGGCTTTTTTCAAGAATAGATTTCACTAAAAACAAAATTATAACCTCAACTATATAAGATAAAAAAAAAATAATGAAATTTCGAATATTTAAAAATTCTTCTTCTCATATTTTCATTTTCTAAAATATTTATTATTTCAGTAATTTATATGCTATGACACCAACCAAGTCTTTAGTTATCATTCTAGTACAGGAGGAATTGGGGTTTTCTAGAACAATCACAATTAATTGATAATTTCTCTCCTGGATTAAAACTTGTCAGGATTTGTCTTTTAGATCTTTGTACGTTCTTACATGTCAATAGAAAATGGATAGTCAGGGATGTTTATATCCGTGACCATTTTAATAAATAAATTATCATTCCTCATATGCTTCTTTAATCCCATTCGATTTAAACCAAGGCTGTCCAACCCATGGCCCAATATAAAGTCATAAAATCCCTTGAGATTTATATGTAGATAGTGGAAAACACACAACAATTTGGCCTCATAATTATTTTTCTCTTAAATAAGAAATCTGAAAATTTACTTTGAAATTTTCAAAAAATAAAAATGCTTATTTTAAATTTTGAATTTGCAACTAGATTTCAAGATTTCCGAAAAAATAATCATCATTTTGGTCTATTTTCGACTCCATTTTCATTAGAAATAAATTTTCTACTTGCAAACTTTCTGATTGAATGTTCTAGAACAACAATTAGATACCGATCTGAAAGAAAAATTGAATATTGTTTCTTTATTATAGTTTTATATTAATTATTTAGCAAGAAAAAAATATAAATAAATACTAATACCACTTTTTGTAAGTATTTATATATACGAGAAGCTATTTTCAGTATAAAATTTACGAAAAGTAAAATTAAAAGCTAACTATGAGCTAAAAGAATAATTAAGTTTTTATTTGTACATTATTAACTCTCTTTTTTGAATAACAATTATCAATAGAATTATAATATTTTATCCGTGACCCGAAACATTTGTTTTTTCTTCAAATGTGGCTCGTGTAAGCCAAAAGGTTGGACAGCCCTGGATTAGCTGAAAAGAATATATGTTCAAAAAGGCCTTCAACAAGACTAAATCTCACTTTAACTAAATTTGGATTACACTAAAATTAATTGTATTTAGTTATATTGTGATAATAATATGAATTAAATATTTTTTTATATTTAATTTTAGATTTATTTGATTTTTTTCGCAAATATTTACTACGACAAAAAAATATTAAAATGTATACCATATTTTCGGACAGAGGGGGTATTTTTTATTTATAGTGAGATTAAGCTATGTTATAATATAAGCCCCCCCTAAATAATTTCTAATTTTCTTTTTCAATTTTGATTGAAAATGAGTTAAATTTACCGATGATGGAAATCTTATTGGTAATAGTTTAGAAGTACGACTCCACCTTTTTTTGCCTATAAATGTAATTCTTCGTTAAAAATTTCAGATTATACAATTTTTGTTTCATATTTAATTTGTAGAATCAATAAAGCAATTAAAAAAAATGATTTGAAAAAAAAACACGAATTAGTACCTAGACAGAACATAACAGTTGAAAAATGGTTAAAAAATTATATGACACTGATTACACTGCTCGACAAAAATTAAACAAAAATTTCACCTAAATGGATTCCAGTAGAGTTTTATACGCTGATTTACATGCAATTTCCCGATTTTTTACAACATGTCAGAGTTTTGAAATAACATTATTATCGCTCAAAATGAGAAAAAAAGTCATTTTGACCTATTTTCGAGTCCCATTAAATATTAAACAGCAATATTTGAAATCAAAATACATATTTTGTTGACGTAATAGAAAAAAGCTTCCTCTTTGATTTTCAAATTACCACTTGTTTTTAGCACAATTAGAACTCGAATTATAACTAAAAGACTAAAAGAAAGTGATTTTTTCTATGTTTTTTATCCTTTATAATCACGTAGTTTTAGTTTTTTAGTTATAACTCGAGTTCTAATTGATCTACAAACTAGTATTATAGTAGTGTGAAAATCAATTAAGATGTTTTTTCTATTAAGCCAACAAAATATTATATTTTGATTTCAAATATTGCTGTTTAATATCTAATGGGACTCGAAAAATAGGTCAAAATGGCATTTTTTGTCGTTTTGACCGATAATATCTCAAAACTCTGACGAATTGTAAAAAATCGGGAAATTGCATGATAATCAGCTTATAAAACTCTACTGGAATCCATTGCTAGGTTTACGGGAAAAAATTTTTGTTGATCAGTGTTATTAGTTATAAAAGCAACGAAAATATTTACAAATCGGTTTATTTTTTCTACTTTATTTCCACTAAAGCAATTGTTTTTATCGTTTTAGTTGTATTTATTCCAAGATTTTGATATCTTAATGATATTGATGAGAGAAGGAGATACACCAGAAGGTGCATCCCCTAAAGGCCTGTATGGGATGGCCCCTCCATCGTGAAAAGAACAGAGTAGAAGGAAACGAGCCAGATCTCAGAAACTTAGATACAATCCAATATCCAATTTTTAGGGGCTTCGAGCAGTGGTAAATTCTCCGATCGATAAATTAGGTTTTTAAATTTATCTCGCACTTAATTTTTTTCCAGACCCTATACTTACAGAAAAAATGACTGTGTATGGCCTGGAATCGAACCCGAGACCTCCGGGCTGCCAGCCAGACATTCTGACCATTTTGATTAGATATATAAATCTTTAGTTACTTCAGTGTCCAAATCAATTTTCCAGTTTCCTTGAAATGAACAAAGAGAATTCCCTCCGCCATCCCGCCTCCTTAGTACTAATTCCACTAACTTCAAAACTCCATTAAGCGCCGTCCAATTCCTCTGCTGATTGCATTTATCAGCCAACCTTGAGCATCCCGCCAGTTCTCCTTGATTCTGTTTCTCACCTTCACCTTGATATTCCAACATCCTCTGATGTTTATTCTTGTTTTTTTTCTCAACCACCCACTATTTTCTCTGATTATGCCAAAACAAATTCGCTACCACAGACGATGTGGAGGATTTACCCGAATCCATTTGGGCCGTTAAATAAATTCGATTTTTATCATCAGTGAATAAAATTCCTCACTGAAGAGTGTATAATCCTATTGTTTGTCGAATATCAGCTGATCGGATCGGTATGTTTAGGGGAAAATATTTTCAAATTGACGCCTGTTTATAGCACAGGCTGACTCAAATTCACAGCCACCTTCACACGGAGTTAATTTATAGGTTGAGATTAAAAGCATTATAAATTACCTCTTGGATACACTCAAAGCGGGAATCCAATCAGATTTTTTTTTCCTCTATGCTTTTATAATTTCTAGACCCCTTCACTCCACTTTACTAGATTTCAAAGTGTGCGGGGGATAAAAAAAATAAATAAATTCGAGTAACTTATTTGACGGATCGGATTCAGTTATTGAGATACTTGAGTTGGTTTTTTGTTATTTTTATTTTAAAGCATTCGGACATAAAAATTCAATAAAAGTCAGCTAATGCGCCGATGGAATTCCAAGCGAAACTTGTTTTCCCTCTCTATTTATATTATGTATTTTCAATTTGTCAAAAACATTGAAACCTGATCGAAAATATTTAAAAGAGAGAATGTTTCATTGTTTTTGCCGATTCAGAAATATTTCCTTATAAAGAGTTAAAAGATTAAAATAAGTAATAGATATTTTATAATAATTTAAGGGCAAAGGCGGCTTATTAACTTAGAGTTGTGAGCTGTTTTGAGTATTTATTGAGAAATGAGATTAATACTTACCCTATGAATAAACATTACATTTTGAAAAATTAATTTTGTCAGAGTTCACATTGGGAATTAATCCTCTAGCCACTAAACTAAAGTGACCAGACGTCCCATATTAGGTGGGAATGTCCCACATTTGGGTTTCTTGTCGGTTTCTTCTCAAATCTTTTGTCTTGTGGATTAAAAAAATGTATATTCATTATTTGTATTTTTACAAATTCTCTGGACGAGACCCTATGTATTTTTTTGTAAAATCGTCACGTGGTAAAATTCAACCTAAATGAATACTACAATTTGTGACTTTGATTGAGACCAAGGGTTCCATAGTCTTTACCTGATGATCATTTGAAAACACGCTTGGCGCGAGACCGATCCAAAACTTTATCTGCTTCGGGGAAATGGCTTGCGCCTTTTTTTAGTCATACCCTTAACTGATCTGCCAATTCAATTGTCTAAGTATCAGGGGCTCCCATTATAGCTATTAAATGACCGGTGTGTGCTTATAAAAGTTGAAGGCTATATTGCAAGTGAAGTGCAATTTCTCTAATACTTGTGAGGAATTTTGTAAAAATATATCACAAAATGATGAATTATTGCAAAAAGTTCATATTTCATCGGAATAATACGAGTATTTATATATTTATTTGTTTTGTTGTTGTTTTAACTTTATGTATGACTGCTTTTATTCCATTATTAGTCCAAGAGCTGGTGACACATTTTTGAGTACAGATTTGACCCAACTAGAAATTATGCGTAATAGTACCGTCTATGATAGTTGTACAAGGAATGGCCAGTCTGGCTGGCCTAAGCAGATGGACCAGGGAGTGCGGTAAAAAATACATGTTTTAAAAAAAAAATTTTGACCCACAATTAAATTATAAAAATTATAATTTATAGTTAATTATAAACATAATATATTCACTCCAGACCATTTGAGTGGTGGGACGTGGAACCAGACCACGCCAAAGTGCATTACAACATGAAAAAATAGCATCATGCTATTTTTTTAATGTTGTAAAAATACACTTTGGGGTGGTCTGGTTCCACGTCCCACCACTCAAATGATCTGGGGTGAATATATTATGTTTATAATTGACTATAAATTATAATTTTTATAATTTAATTGTGGGTCAAAAATATTTTTTAACACATATGTATTTTTTACCGCACTCACACCATGCGCAGTACCTGGTCACCTGCTTAGGCCAGCCAGACTGGCCATTCCTTGTACAACTATCATAGACGTACTATTACGCATAATTTCTAGTTGGGTCAAATCCGTACTCAAAAATGTGTCACCAGCTCTTGGACTATATGGTTTACAATATATATTATATGATAATGAAATTATATACATAGAGATTCATGTCCCACATTCCATTGTAAAATATCTTGTCACTTTACACTAAACTATAATCTTTCGAAGTAGCAAACAAATTTGTTTTTTAATTATTTTATTACCATGTTTGTTAGTTACTTAGAGTGCGAGTGTTACTAAATTTTGTGTAGGATCTAGTTCAAAAACCAATGAGAGTATCAAAACGAAATTTTATATTGAGATTAAGAGCTAATTAAATATTGGTTGAATTCGGACTAAAAAATAAGGGGAGAGGGTTTTTAATCATTTTAATCCTTTATCCGATTTAGACTCAATTTTGAACAGTTACTTACGTAAAATGTCATAAATGATTAAACATTTGATTTCTTATTTAATTTTAGTATTCAGGGGGGGGGGGGATGGTAAAGTCCTGAGATACGACATTATATATTTTTCATTTTATAAAACAGCTTTTATTTATTACAACAAAAAATAATTTCGGTTCGATCAGAGTGAAATTTCACATGAGACACTAAGCACATCTAAAAAATCCATGCATACTTAGGAAAATAGAATATTCGGGTTAAAGTTGAGGCGAATATGTTTGTGAATTCAGGTTTTAAAAAAAAAAATAATGTTGTATGACTATGAAAAATAGTGAATACTAGGGAAAAATTTACTTTTCTTTTTATGTCTAGTCGTTGTCACGCGAGTATGATATTATCACAAATCCCTACGGCTATAAGGAGATCAAATAGCTATTCCATTCTAATCTAACTTGCTCGAAAAAATTGTATAGATTTGATGCTTCGGTGGTTGAGGTGAATATCAAAAGAGAAGTTTCGTCTGAAATCATCCAGATTATACATTTTTGATAACATTTTCTTATAAGAATCCTCAACGTTTTCTGGTGTCGTTTTCAAGGGATTGTAAAGTAATCCCATTACAATGTTCTCAGCCGATCTTTTGGAATGAATTCACAAGGACATAAAAACGACTCCAAGATTAGGTGTCGTGCATTCTGATGAGAATATCTCAACAAAATTATCTAAGCTAGGTTGTTCAGCCGAAATGCTTGCTCTCTAAAATTTTTATAAAAATAAATAATATCCATTGTTTTTTTTTTCTTCTCACTTTCTTTGAAAACTTTCCCATTCGCGAATCAGATGAATTCATTTGACATTTGCGAACATAAATTCATAGTTTAAATTCTTAGAAATTGTAACACATTTTTATGTGTAATATTGAAATAAAAATAAAAATAAAACAGCTCCACTTTTATTTTATCATTCTTCAACGCTTAATCTTTTCGTTTTCATCGTAAAAATTTTTCAAATTTCTTCTCGGAGAGCTCAATAAACAACCGATGAGCTCTCGCGATAATCCCTGGAATTATACCTTTTCTCAATCATACAAATAGAAAGAAAGTATCTGACGAAGGAAGAACGTCGGTTGCAGCAACTGCCCGGGGGTGGAATTGGGAAGTCAAAGTAGCGCTACACACAACCACCCGAAATGTTTGTCCGCGCAAAACGTGCAAAAAACATTCGGCAATGAGAAACAACATGCGTTGTTAGGTGGATTCGTGTCCGAGGTTGAACCGTTAGAGAAGACAACGCCAGTTTGGCCACCAACAGAGATCAAGCGGCGATAGATGCGGCCCAAGAAAGAAGAAAAAAGAAAGCAAGACAAACGGATAGACAGACGGACAGCGGTTCGAATCTAGTATTGGTTCAAGGGCGGCCATACTAATTGATTTTATGTCTTCTCTTTTTAAAAGATGGCCTTGTTATCTAATCGTAACAAGTGAACGTGTAGTTTGTTTCTGAGATACGATTGGATTCACAATCCTTTAATCTTTGCTGATTAATTCTTTTCTCATCCATTCGTATAGGAATGTTTTTTTACCCCCTGTACCTTCTACTTAAATGAACTTCAATTTAGCAGATACTTGTGAAACACAATACAATTACATACCATTAAATTTAAAGGGCGGTTTGTTTACCGATTCCATTCCAGAAGTTTATGACAAACAAACAATAACATAAATACAATCAATCGATTATTTTTCAGCTGTCAATATTGATAGATAAATTTGGTTAAATTTGTGGATGACCATAAAACTGATGATGAGAAAGTATCACGTGTTAAGGTAAAGAAAATTTTTGAAATTTTTTTTAAAAAACATTTTAAAATTTAAAATATAAAATACTAGGTATGTTTCACAAAAATAAAAGATCAGATGCTTGTTTAGCACAACTCTATATATATTTCGGGGTATAACCCCATCTTCAGGAGTTCACAAAGGACACCATTCTCCCTCAACAAAAAAATATCACGTGTTAGGTTAAAATAGTAGTACCTTAATATAATTTCAAAGCTTTCGATAAATTTATTTAAATACGCCGGCCACACGGGTATGGAGATTCCATACCTTATATTCTCCAAAATATGGTATTTGAGATATCAAATATTTATTTTGTTGTTGATTAGCAGAAAATGAGGATATTTGTGGATTTTTTAATAATCTAGTTTAGTCACACAGATATTGTGTATATTACATAAGGTAAAAATAAAATCTGATATGATTATATACCTGCCCCTCCTCTAATATTTAAAATAAATCTTGGATTCGACTCAAAAAAAAAAAAAAATCAAATAAGTAAAATACAAATAATATTTATAATATATTATGTTTTTTCGAGCTATGGAGATTTTTATGATTGTAATTATTTTCTCCCCACCCCCTTTATTTTTGGTATACTATTTTTGTCCCGTTTATTTCTTAGAGTCATAAAGAGACACTGTACAAAAATTGGTATAAATCAGCTAAAGATTTAATTATTTTAATTGTTTTTCTTTCAAATTATACAGAGTAAACTTCAAGTTTGGGTGATCCAATTACAACCAATATAAAACGATCTCTTCATTTCATTATAGGTATTATGACTAAATTTAAAATTTCATTTTGAAATTCTCATTGGTTTTTGAGTTAGAGCTTCACTCACTAATAGGTATTTTTAAGGAGTAATTAATAATTCTAAAAATAGTATTTTTTTAGAAGTTTGCTCCTGTATAATACTTTTTTGAATGTCTTACTGCTGCATATTCACTGAATTTCTTATCAAAATTAAACAAACACTTTTTGAGAAATTTTCAACAAAAAACCGTATGGCAAAGTAAATAAAAAAAATTATTATGATAAATTTTTCTAAATGGATTCTGTAATGGAAATTTGTACCAAGTTCGGACCAAAATTTTTCAATTTTTCTTTTAGATTAGCATTTCAAGACCGGTATAATATACTCGATATTTTCAAGTATATCATTCACACTTCCGCATTAGGAGGTGAATCGCTTTTCTGGTGTGGAACTGTCTCATAAATAATAGATGATTAAAAATCTGATCTCGAGTCATCCTATTAAAATTCTCTTCTCTCAAATCACCCACACTGCACCTCAGCACAAAGCAAAAGCGTTATCTAATCTTTGCCATTATTATCATATTCAATAGGCGTGTTTTATGATTAGAAACAAGCGCCTGTTACTTATCACCTATTGAAATGCTAATTAGCTGAGGGATTGCTTTCAAAATTTTCTTTGAAATAGCCATTTCCTTCTGTTTGTAGGCGATTTTTACATGAAATTTACAAGCGAAGTATCATGTCCCTTTGCGTTCGTTTCAACCTTTGATGATGCATCACTAAGAAATCGAATACAGAACAGAATGGCCGCCCTGTATGTCTGTTCCAAGGAGAAGGAACATGAACGACAACGTTCTAATAGGCAGACCCCACCTAAATGTTATAGATGTAAAATAAATATTAAATAAATTTTTAGCTTCTCCCTTCGTTTTTGTACTCGTATAGTTAGCCAATAAATAAATAAGGTTTGAATTTTTAGTTAAATCACACATAATTAATTAAGTGGGATTTAACTAAAAATTCAAATCTTAATAATCAAAAAAATAAAAGCTTCAACAGCTTCATTACTGGAAATAAATAATTTGAAATAAAAATAAATATCTGTAAGAGTTAGGTGTAGGTAATTAATATTTTGCTTTCTTTAGTGTTTGTCTTTTGGTTTGAGAAATGTCTGAAACTGAGAAATGTTCATTCGTTCATGTATGTTAATTCGGATTTCTAAGCCCACAATAGTGGAAAAACGAAAGGTCGTAGAAAGTTAATTCAGGTCCCATAATAATATCAAATCTCGATTGGTCTAGATTCCCATAATCCACGATAATTCAAAAACGTAAAGTCATAATTTTTTTTGTCGGTCCGGATTCCCCATTTTTATCACTAGTCAAGAACCCAGAATGGTCCATTTCTTTCTAGTGCCAAAAAAATTTGTATTTTATTAATTATGATTTAATGTACCTGAAAAATTGAAAAAAAAAAACGAATTCGAATTTTTTTACGAAAATAAAAAATTAAATCATTTTGATTTGGAAATTTTATTATCAAATTAAACATGCCAAGCAGGAATATGAATTTGGCTGAATAATATTGATAAAAAATTAAAAAAAAATATCTATACATATAGGTATCCATAATATAATATAATAATATAATATTATTATAATATACCCATACTATTCAGTCAACGTGTACTAATAAAAGGAAGGTCTGAACGAGTGTCTTCGTTGGCTATATGTCGGTGCCGGCTACATGTCGGCTAGATGTGGTTTAAAAGACAAACGGCTAGGTGTGAAACAGGCCTAACTTTACTACTATCGCCAAATGACTTTTTTGATTTAAAATTGATTATTTATTTACCATTTCATAGAAAAGTAATTACTATCTGGTGGACCCGGGTTCGAATCCGACTCGAGGCATCCGGCTAAAATCTGACCCCCGGGGTAGGGACAAATTTAAATAAAATAAATAGTATCGTAAATGGCTTATCGCTAGAAGGGCCGAAAAGCCAAAAAAAAAAAAAAAAAAAAAAAAAAATTACTATCTGAGCAAAATTATTTTTGCGCCAATTACCATGATAGGTTCTTTATAATTTTTTTTAGCAAAATCGTTTGAGCCCTTTTTGAAATAAAAGTACTAGTGTAATGAACAAGCAGAATACATTTTTTGTCTTTTGTCTGAATAAACTAAAATTTGCACGAAACTTGCATAGGATAATTCTGGCTCTATAAATGTTCAGTCATCCAAGGATTTTTGTTCATTGAAGACAACGGTTTTCATATGATTGCTGAAGTTATGAAACATGAGTTCCATCAGCTTATGGGAACACCGTGTATTGTTGGCTTATTTCAACCGACCCGTTTTATTATTCCAAATCCAGTATCTCACATCGTCTTCCCACTTCTATTAATTTTAGCTAATTTAGTAATTTCCCATCATTAGATTTATGAATAGCATAGTGAGAAGTTGAATTGGGCATTTCTCAATTTCATTAACACTAAAATGGTTATCATCAGCCCACTCGAAATCCCCCGCACCTTGCACGTTGTTGTCTTGAGCATCGGTGTTGTTTTTATGGTTTTCTTTTGTTTCACCTTTTTCTCAATCCACCCATATAAGTATTTTCAATTATTTCCAATGATCTTATCATCTTTATGAATTATTGAAAATTTCCATCGGCCAAACATCAAGTTCTACTTAATTTTTAATTGATTCGTTTTTATATAAGGTGTCGCTCAATCTTACAAAAGAAATTCATTATTTGATTGGATGTAATTATTATTAAAGTTATTTTCACTAATTAGCATGACATACACTATCCATGGATTCTTATTAGCATATTAATTGAAAGTGTAGCGATTGCTTTAATTATTAATTAAATGATACCTACTAATAATAAAAGTCGTATTAAGCCTAGATTATAATATACAAATTTTCTATAAAGTCAATGTGCACCTGAATAGTCAAAGGAAATTTTAGTCGAGCCTAGTTTATTTTCTATTTGTGTACAAGTCATAGTGAGTAAAAACTCGCTTAAAACTAACCTTAGTAAAGTGGACTTTAATTTAGTCATTTATTTAGAGAGGTATAAAAAAGGGACAATTAAATTCAATAATAAGCATATGATTTAAAATAATGTGAGGTGTAAAAGTAAAATTATGAGCTCATTTTACTTGGTAATCTTATTATATTAAAAGAACAATTCTTGTGTATATATACATATATATATATAGAATCGGTTTCTCGAACATGGCCTTAACGATTTCGCTAAAAATTGATGTACTTTTCAAGCCTCATGAGATATTTGTCGTTTATAAATTTTAATCAGATTGAAATAAAGGAAGGGGGATTTAAATTAGTCATGTCGTAAAATAAATATTTTAATCGTTCATATATATTGACTTCGGTAAGTCGCAGAGCCTTGCAATTTGAAACTTAAGCTATTTAGAGGCAAAAAGTTACTGAGCATCGCTCGGTGCTCCAGGCATTTACTGTCATCTGACACAGAAATACATCATTATCGAGCATATAATACAACTTCGTGTCAATTGTCAAATTAGCTAAAAATTGAACTATCATCAAACAATTAACAAAAAACCTCCCTTTGACTTTTATTTGCTTTTCATTTTCATCGTTCCATTAAAAAGAGTCCTCAATAATTCAAGACGTGCATCCACACCACATCTTCCTTTGACTCCGACACAATCGCAGAAATTTCCCCTGCTTTTTTCATGATGCGAGAGTCATTCCTGAATCAGAGGTGCTACACTTTCTTGGTATAAATACATACATAAACATAAAAGGAAGATTAGTTTTTAGTAAAATATTCGGTAATCGTCCAAAATGTTCACTAGCTCTTAGACTATAAAGCGCATTCAAGTTTATAGATAATCTTAGAAAAATGAAGAGATGAAAAGTCTTATGAAATTTGTTTGGATTCCTAATAAATTCAAAATCAGAACATCTCTAATCGCACTCATAATTTTTAACTCCATTATCTAATTGCAACTTATGATGTCTTCAAATTTAGAGACTTTAACTCAAATAATCGATAGAATAATTTTAATTTATTTCTATATCCATACGGTGGATATTGGATAATCTAATTAAAAAAAAAAAAAAGATAATTTGAAATCAACCTTTAAGTGATCAAGGAAATTATGAGGTACAAATAAGTAATGAGATGCAAGGATTGTTAAAAAATTTAAATAATTATTTATACGTGTAAACTTCTATTTATGGTTTTTCGAGTATACCATCCATAATAAGAAACTTAATTTATAAAACTTTTTATTATAATTAGAAAATTTTAAATTTGTCTTCAGCGGAAATTTTAATTATTGATAGATAGACTTGCAGACTATGGATTTATTTACCAAAAATTGCTGGCTTAATTAATTCTCATAATATCAAAATATGAGACAGAAAAGTTGTAATTTTATAAAAGAATTTCAATTAACTATCTATGGGTGGAATAACCTAAAATTTTGCCAAAGCCTTAACTGTAAATGTATGTTAATGGCTTTTTTGCCGTGTTTTTTATAGCTTGTATATGCTATTTTAATTTAATTCGCTGTTCTCTATTGTTTTGGCAACTTGGGTCTTCATATGTTGATAAATAACCATTGTCTGCGTTGTATATATTATTTCCCAAATTCAGCGCACTGTCTCAGCATAATGCTGGAAACATTCACTTATCCTTTAGAAGTTTAGATGGTATGGGATTTAGTAGGCTCAGATGGTGTTGAAAGAGATTTCATTATGGGGCCTCCATTGAGTGTGTCATTTTTTTTCTATTAAGTTTCTTTAGTATTTACAGCAATGTGTTGTTGTGTTGTGAAAATATTCTAATCTTTGAAATTCACTAATTTTAATTAAAAAATCTTGAATGTTGTAAGAGCAAGAAAAAAGAAAGCTCATTCAAGTCTCTGGGGAGTCTTGGACAAATTAAAGGGTTAAAAAGAAATATTTATATTTTTGAATTGTATTTACGAGAAAGCTAAATTTGTTATTCAAACATATTACAAAGGGTCCCCCCTTACCTTTCATTTTCGGATTTTTTTAAGAAAATAAAGTTTTACTTTTAAAGAAATTTTAATTTTTTCTAATACTATATTATATACAGAGCTCAAATATAATATTTATTTTTATATCTTTCCTAAAAATTAAATTTTTTAACCACTCCAAAAATGGTGAAGTGATATAAAGGGTCCCCCTTACCTCTCATTTTCGGATTTTTTTAAGGAAATAAATTTTTACTTTTAAAGAAATTTTAATTTATTCTAATACTATATTATATACAGAGCTCGAATATAATATTTATTTTTATATCTCTCCTAAAAATTAAATTTATTAATCACTACAAAAATGGTGTGGTGATACAAAGGAAATAACTAGTCATTTACTTTTGAACCTTCTATAGAACTTTTTGGTGTTGTAGTGCTCGCCGATTTTCACTCAGGTACGTCTAGAGAAGGGCCCAGAAAAAATACATATATGTGGGAATAATAAGGATTCACTATTACAAATATGTATATTTATTTTAATATATCAAATTATAGGCCTTCGCAAAATTTAATTATACAGGTTATTAGGAAAAAGGATTGTGTTTAATGAAAACGCTTTTTAATTAGTCAATCCTTAAGAAGTGCGGATAAAAGGACGAGACGTCGCTTGACCAATATAAAATCGTTTTCATTAAACACGATCCTTATTCACAATAATCTTCCTAACTATATTTATTTTGTTTACAAACTGAATTAGAAGAAATAAAAAAAACATACACATGCGTGTCTAAATAACTCTCCTAGGATTCCGTATAAAAGGAATAAGCTGATGATAGTGCAGAACTCAAGCGTTAAAATAGAAATTACAAGAAAACATCTTTAATATGATTTTAATAAAACCAATTTTATATTTTTTTAATGAATGAATTTCATCAAAAACTAGATAAAGCAAGATTTTTAATTTAATTTATTTTATAGCTAATGATAATAATAAAATTATTAACTCATTATGTTACCTAGCTATTTTTTTCCAGAAAATTTGATCCAATTCACATTAACTTACTTTAAAATGATAATTTTTCTTCTTAAGAAAAAAAATGGATTAAATCTTCTGGTAGCAGCCCACGCATACCAGCACATAACAAGTTCTTTTGAAACCACCTCCACCTGATAATGATTTAGATATTAAAACACCATCAACTTTCACTACCATAAATTGCCAAAAATACACAATAGTCAATTTTAAAGGCGATCAAGTCCACTTAATGAGAGCCGAGTGCCGAGAGGCGCCGCTCCTTAAGAATTGGCTGCAGGGGCCTTCGACGGACGTCAATCGGGATTAATTTTACCGCCCGGTAATAATCTCGGAACTTCAAGGCAAAGTGAAGCTAAGTGCTGTATTCAGGTGTGACAGAATTGTTATCTCTGTGATTTACTATGTTATTATAATTACAAGCAATTTTTTTCAAGGTATAGGTAATTATAGAACTTCCATTTTTGGTGGGTCAGTTTAATTAAACGGTCGCTTTAAAATTATTTATCTCGTGGAATAATTCAAGTGGGTGTGGATCTTGATAAGAAAAACGCAGATTTTTATTATAAGCTTATATGATTAAAAATCAGTGTTAACATCGTATATAATTTATGAAAAAAAAAAATATTTGAAATTATATGTTCATTAATGAATTTTGTTTCGCAACTTTAAAAATCCTATAACTCAATTAATTAAGTATGGATATTTTCAATGGAAATTAGAGGAAAAATTGAAATCGTTTTTAAGTCTACGTATGCTGCTTGAATTTTTTTGAACTAGAAAAGTGAAAATTTCCATAGACGTGCAATTTATTAAAACAAATATGTGTGTCAAATTTCAGGTGATCAGTTATCCCCCCCCCCCCTGTAGTTATAAATCTAAAGAGCCCATTTTAAGGAGTTCTTTGTTTTGAAAATACACCCTGGCAGCAGAACGAACTTTCGATGACTTTCTAGATTTAAATTATTGTGAGTATCGCAATTCACACACAGAGAAAGATAGATAGAGACAGAGATAGAAAATATATTCATGAAATTTTTTTTCGACCTTTCAGATAGACATAATGTAATAAATACTATCAATTTTGTATATACTTGGTACCATGGATGAAACTAACATAGTCTTTATTTCTTTTTACTATTCCTGACCTGCTTTAATCATCCATTATTTTTATTTTCACTTAAATAGTGAAACATAAACGTTAAAGTATTGCATTTTCCTTTCGAGAGGTTTGATTCGAATACTAATAGTTAATTTCACTTGGATAACTTCAAGGGATAGTATTTGATGAGCCTGAATTTTCGGAAATAAAACTGGATTTGTGGGCGTTAGAGTCAAAACTCATCAGAAAATACTAAATTCCAATCAGTTTATAAAAATACGAAAACTTTGGAACCAGGATGAACTTTTTGCCGTTTTTCATTCTAGAATTATCGTGGGTATCCTGACAGATATTCCTACAGTCAGAAAAATATCAAGCTTGAAAATGGTGTTTATCTAAATATTTTAAACATTTGATAAGCAGGGAAAAAATGTGAGTGTCTCTAGCTAAAAAATCATTTATTAACGGTTACAAAATAGGGTAGAATATTACCATTTGGATCTAGTCTTCGGAGCTATCTTCGGGGCTTATTTTCGCAGCTTGTTTTGGAAAAGCCGCAATTTCAGGGGAATCACAATGAGAAGCTTCTGAAAAAATAAAACAAAAAGTAATGAATGATAAGATCTGTAGATATCATCACTACAATTAGTTGTTCACCAGATCAAACTTTATACCATCTTTTTTAGTTCTGGTGTAACCGTATTAATTAATTACCAGTGTTATCGTATTAATTAATTACCAAGACACTAAGAGAAAGAAAAAACTACACATACAAACCGACAGAAATAAATAATGGTTTCCTCACTTTACAGACATTTTTAAATTTCTCGATAGGTTCAGGAGTGATGACACAGGGCGGATTAAACTCAAATTTTTGAATTTTAAAATATTAATATAAAAATTATCCTTTATTCATTGAAGAAATTATCCTTACAACATGTTTTTTCACGAAACAGTCCTTTAAGAAAAGAAAAGAAAAGAAAAAGAAAAAATTAAATATACTTCCCCAGTGCATTATTTAACCACAGCTTTTGTGGAGGGATGGTTTTCTATAATTTTTAAATTCTGTAGAAATCAATACAAATAATAAAGTTAAAATTAGACTACTAGGGAGGTTCGTGAAATAATTTATTTGTGAAACTATCTAGTAGTTTAATTTTAATTTTATTAAATATGTTTCTCCTCGAACCAACGCAAGTAATTAATACATTGCTATTAAATTTTTTAATTACAGAAGTCAAATTACTGACCAGTTTTTTAGTGTTTCTTTAAAGAAACAATTTTATGTCTATCTTAATTATTTTTGGTCAATAGAGTAGACCTTGGTTTATTATTTTACTTAAATTCTAAAAATGGACGAAAAAGAGAGAACTTTTTCAAGAATCAATCAATACTTATTAGTTATAAATTTCAAATCTGTTTTTATTTAGTTTAAGTGCTGCATTATTCAGACAGACCTATACAGACAGAATCTGTAGCTGGATTAATAGCGTCTATTAGTGTTATTTTATTTTCTGAACATTTTATCTAGAATATTTGGGTCAAGATGCTAAAAGTTTATCTAGCGTCATTGCCGATACATTATTCGAAATATTCGTACAAACGCTTACTAGTATCAGTTTATGTATCTTTGAATTTCAAAAAGCAACGAATAGAGTGCCGAGTTCTTTCGCTTTTCTGATAGAAATCTCAAATATTTCTCTTCTCTTGGGAAGATATAACTTCGTGGTGAAATGATAAAAATAATATTATTTATAGATAACATGCTTCACATTTAACTCCCCTGGAATTCCATTTCTACTTTTATATAAACTTTCAGGCGATATAAAGCAGAAATGCTACACAGAGATAAAATACAAAGGATTGAATCATTCAAACATTACATATACAGACAATATTCTCTTTATATATTTATACTTCTAATGACTAGCTGACATACTCTTATCTTGTGTTTATTTATAAAGATATACATTAAAATTGGACATACTTAAAAATTAAAAACTTGAGGAATAAGCAAACTTTTTCAAAACTCTACTGAAATTTAGCAGAAAAATTAGCTTATTAATATAAAAATGAGCGCCAAGTTTCAGCCAGAATAAATGGTGTCTGAGTACAGAGCTATTTCGCTTTTCTATTTGTTAATAAATTATTTTATTTTGAAATTGTTATTTTTTCACTGTATTGGGCTGCCTATACATCAAATTTTGATTATATCCATAATATTATAATTAAAATTTTCTTTCTAAAATATTATCTTATTAAGTTGAATCCGGCGAAACTTTTAGGGTAGCCTATGTGTATTCCTAGTTTCACTGCAGACGAAATCAAACGATTGCTTTTCTTCTTACCTAATCTTAACAAAAAAATCTACACAGATTAATAGTTGCAGCCTGTACAAAGGACTGACAATTCGTAATCGAACTGTCGCCATTTACAGGTCTTTAAAAAACATATGTACAAGTGGCGGAACAAAAGACAAGGAATTATTTGTAATTTGGTAAATATTTTATTCAGGATCAACAAATACGACAATCACAATTTTCACCCATCACTATTTTTCAAAGACTTCTCTATCATATTCGAAATCTTGTATGTATTCCTGTGGATTTGGAAGAGAAATAGAAAAATTGCGCTCAGAGCAGGAATTAATTAAAAATATTGTTGTTTAATAAAATCATTGAAATTACTCTATTATATATGGTTATAATTTGTAGTGTGTAACTAATATAAAAGGGTTGGTTTTAAACTTAATTGAATGTTAGGTACGATTCCCCACCAAAAATTACTAACCTATCCTAAGAAGTAAATTTTGAAATAAAAGAAAAAAAGAATTTAAGCCGAAAATTGCAAAACTTGGGCCTCTTGGCTGAGAACAAGGAGTTTTTTAGATCCGTTTATGAATATTCGAACTCGCATACACAGTCCCTATGGTATTTGTAGTTCAATATACGAATGATTCTCTAATCTATCACAAGTGAAGAGGAGAACTCTTTAAATTGCATACACAATTTAATACACGATTTTCCAAGATTAAACACCCCTACGCGCTTAAATACTAATCCAACAATTCGTTTATCCCTATGACATCTAGACGGGAACTCTCCTCCCCCGACCGACTTGCCAGCAACTTATAACCTTGAATCTTTCAAGACCCGCATCCACAGATACATTCTGCTCCTATCCAATCCCTAAATCTCTTCTTATCTTCACGATACAAGGGTCCACCGCAGATTACAGAGGTTGTACCTTTTTGGTGCAACTTCTTCTTGTATCTCACATAATAAAGGCATAAATGAGAAATCTATATTTTTGTATTATTAGCTACTAGGGTTTTTTTTGCTCAGTTATCACTTTTTATATTATTTAATAAATTTGAGTGTAAGCGATTCTTTCATTAAAATCTAATCGAGAAAAATTAATAAAAAAGAGATTGGATAGAATCATTTCTCTTCTTTTCGATATAAGGCATAGCAAGGATTCATTACAACTTGTCTGAAACAGGTCTGGAATTGAAATTTACAAATTCAGACTTGGTTCAGACTATTAAAATTTAATTTCTTAATTTCTATTATTCTAGTAACGACCTTTTGACTTTTACACTTGGATCAAAACGATATTCGTTTTAGAGAGAGAAAATATTCAACTGGACTTCACTAAAATTCAGACAAAAATATAAATGTTATAATTTTCCTAAAATACCATATATAGCCAATTAGATTACTCACCCTGGAAGGCGGAGATAATCAACGACGCACCTTCGCTAAGGAATCTGCAGGTGATCCATCACTATTCACTAGAAAAACAAAGAAAAAGAAAATTATCAAAATAAATTTCAATAAATGGATTAAAATCAAATAAATTTTTCATAAAACAAGACAAAAAATCTTTCGAATAATTAACACATTTTAAACATCTATATTTAAATGAGAGTCAAAAATTTTGTTTTTAAATTTGTTGTTATTAATAATAATAGCCAAGGGTATTTAATCTTTTGGCAAATTTCCAGATAGAAAGTTGAAAAACTATATAGTAACTATATAGTGCCTATATAGATTTCTAGAATCTATATAGTTACTATATAGATTGAAACATTGTGCTACTAGGGTATTAGAACTATATAGTTTCCCCTATATGGGAACCACATTAAATGGGTGCCATATACTTACTGGGCCGAAACTAGATAGGCACCCTACGCCGACCCAACATCAAACTATATTGGCAGCCTACATCGATCCAACACCGATACTATATCGGCACTCGACTTCAGGTTATTTTATTTTTTTATTCAAACAAAAAATTACCAAATCAACATTTGCAGAAAACTTTCATTTTAATAATTCACTCAAAAATTATAATTCAGAATTGTATAGTTAACTTACGTACACAACATGGAATAAGTTTTTCTTATCAGTGGGGTCCATACCCTTTATACGGATCTCCAATTCATACTTGACCAGTTAAATTCCTTCTTGAATAAAGAATAAAATAATTACTCACCTTTTATAAATAGCAAACTTAGCGATGACATTTTAATCAGATTTTTTTTTCTTAAATGTAAATTTTAACAGATTGATAACGTGTGAAACAATTAATAAAGCTACATTATAAATAATAGCATCCATAATGTTTGTGATGCCTATAATTAATATTCCCATTTTTATTATTTTATTTCATTTTTTAATAAATAAAATTAAAAAAAAAAATCATAATTTAAACACATGATATCATCCATAAATTCCTTGGATTCCAAAAAAAAGTATCAAGTTTAATTTTTTATTTATAAATTTAATAAGTTGATCTCTTCAGCACATCATTTTTCAGATTTAATTTTTTCTGCCTGACTGTTTTTGTCTGAAAAACTCTATAATAGAAGTTATTATAAAGTTGATTCTGGTTTCTATTTAAAAACATTATTTTTTTGGGGTGGGGTGAGGTTTAAGCTTCAGAA
The DNA here is from genome assembly GCA_024734495.1 of Forficula auricularia. NCBI lineage: Eukaryota > Metazoa > Arthropoda > Insecta > Dermaptera > Forficulidae > Forficula > Forficula auricularia. Next base: position 7,258,582 of record JALMQS010000118.1, read on the forward strand.
CTTCCGATTCAAAATCCGAAAAAAAATCGAATTGTAAAAAATGGGAAGCTATCGAACTGTTGGGCTGAAATTTGGAACGCTACTTTATAATAAAAAACTGCAGCTTTGTGTCCAAGTTTTAGGGTTATTTTTCTAATTGTTCAATGATAAAAAAAAATGATAAAAATTTGTCATCAGGTTGAGTTTGGTACAAGGGCCTAGATTTTCATTTTTTGTCTCTATACCCCCCTCCCCTCCCAATTTTGAGCGGTTATTTTTTGCATTTTTAGACTTCTGGGGTCCCACTGATTATGTATACAAAATTTGGTTGAGTTTGCTTAAATAACCTAGATTTTTAATTTTTGACCCCCCTCCACCCCCTTAATTTTGGGTCAATATGTACGAAAATCTAATCAGCTCTTAATCTCAATGGACAAAAACTACGTGTGAAATTTGGCTACGATATTCACACTATTTTTTGAGCTAGCTCGTCCACAAAAATTTGGTAACGCACAGACTAACAGACAAACTAACAGATATTTTGACAAAACAAATATTATCTCGAAATATATAATTTTTTCGATGTTCACTTATTAGGGCTTTTTTGTAGAGCGAAATGCCATGGTTTCGGTGAATTTTTTTTAATCAAAATAGTTTTAGCCGTTTTCGAAAAAAAGAAGGAAAAAACACTTTTTTCATGCACGATTATAATACTTGACCATACCCTGTATGGTCAAGGAAAAATGGCACTTAGTCTGGACCAAAAGGTGTATATGTATGAATAGATAAGAGATTACCTTGCCACAGCTTCCTTTATTCCGTATAGCACGAAAAATTATATAATAGTTGTTTGATAGTCAGTTTTGGGGACAAGAATGCTGGTTACTGAGATGTTTTCCCAATCTCAAACAACTAATTTTTTGTTAATAAATGGTGGCACAGGTAATTCTTTGACAATAATGACATTTGATTTTTAAAATCAACTCTTTTCGAAAATATTTGGTTGTCAAAGAGTTATCTATGCAGCTAGTTGATGTCCGACTGAACGGTAACCTATCTGCAGCAGTTGTATAAGAGTGTTATCAACTATAAAACAACTATAATTAGAAAGTTGTTAAACAGTGAAAAAATGAGGAATAACTACTGTTTTGCATCAGTTATTCAACCAATTTTACAGTATTAAACGGCTATACCAATCCAAAAGATTCATTTGGGTTTTTGGGTTGCGGTGTCTTACGGACATAGAGCAGCGCTAAGTGTTGGCAACGTAAAAAATATTAACACGTACCACATTTTAGTGATGCCTCCCAAACTAAAAAAAACGTAATTTGTAGTCGATTAGAAGATTGCAACTTCTTCTTTGAGGAGAAGGAAGTAAATTTGAAAATTCGTTTTGGAAGCTACTTATTTCGTTTCTCTGTTAACTATGGGTTAGTGTCATTATACGCCTTTTCAGTTGGAAAAATAATTATCAAATACGTGCATCCAAATTGAAACAACCTGATCAGGAGGCAGGCAGATGTTGGCCTCGGCTTAACTGCCATTTCTTTAAGATACGGGCGTAAATATAATCGAATGCTCTTTGTCAATTCGAAGAACAGTTTTACATGTTGGAATAAAACAAAATTGGGTCATTATGAATACATTTATTTATTAGTTTATATGTATATATAAATATATAATAAATATAAAATATACAGTTAATTATGCGATTCATCAACTAACACCTTTCTAGACGACCTTCAGGTCTAGAATTTATTGGAATTATCTTCTGAAATAATAAATTTTTTTGTATTGATCAGACTCTAGGTTAATTAGGTAATTAAATAAAAATTTCTGAACCACTTTTTAGAGATCCTATGTTATTCTATAAATTTTAATTAATTTTATAGTACTTACGCATACCTTGAAACAAAAAATAGGATATCAAAATCTTATTTTATTATTTGTTGTTTATAAATAAACTATATATCTATACCAATTTGAACATTTCTTTGACAATCCTTGAAAAAGCGATTTCGGAAATATAATATTCAAAAAACTTAAACTTCGTGACCCCTCCCAGCGCCAATTTCAAGGGAATAAATTTAAGCACTCTTAACTTAGAGAAGTAAATATAGTCAATTAGAAATTAACGTTCATGATCCCTCATACGCATGAATAAAAAAATATTTTTCATCTCATATAATATAAATTGGTAATAACATCGTTTCTATCCATAAGAATATATTTGTTATTCGTCGTTGGCAAGCGCCCTAAGCGGTTGTTAATAATTGCTAGGGGGTGAATTTGCATTGAATTAATTATTATACTATAAGGTTAAAATTTAGTGAGTGCTTTTGAAAAAAAGTTACCAGAAGAGTTTACAATACAGTTTTTGTTAATTTGAGTGCAACTTTCTAACTGTATACATAAATACACGTCGGAGGGATTTCATCTCAAGCGTTAGGCCAACCGGATTGCATGTTTGTCATTTTGGCTCGACTCCCGAGAAGGGGTGAACCATTCTGACCAGTGGTGTATCTATTAATGTTCGATACCGCCCTGGGCTTTTTAAATTAATCCCCCTTTTGGGTATTATTTCATATACAATTACCAAAATATTTAAATACACGTTGCATTTATTTTGTTAGTCTTAGTGAGTGCAGCAATCTGCCTAAAAAGGCAATAAGCGTTTGTTATGACTTATTATTACAAATATAATTTTTTTTTTTAATTTACTGACATGTAGAGTACTTCCCTCCAGTGAGGGATCTCTCTTACAAAACCTTTTTATATAATAGTTCATGGATTTCCTCAGTCTTCACCATCTGAGTCCTGAAGTCAGGTCGGATGGCATCAGACGTTTCAACCTACGCACTTCACTGCTGGGCACATTAAGGGCCGGTTGTATGTCGCAAAGTAAATGCTTTTTACCACTAACAAAAGTGCCTGTCATCTGATTGGCCATCCCAGTCCCTCCATTTATCATCTACCCTTTGTTAGTGGTAAAAAGCATTTACTTTGCGACATACAACCGGCCCTTAGTCTATTGGCTAGCACATTAGGATGCACTAGCACTCTTTTGTTGTATTTCTCACTGAAGCGATGTATGGCCTCCTTGACACCATTTAATTTAAAGAAGCATTTATTACTAAAGTTATATATTTTAAAATTATAATTACAATAAAATTTTTATTATCTAAGTTTAAAAATTTTCTTGGGGACTGCTGTGAAACGAATGAATCAATTATATCTGAATAATCTATATTTCTCATCAGGCTGCTTTTTATTTAATGTAAGGATAATGAATTTAATCATGTTTGCGACATTGTACTATAAACATAACTTTTTATTCTACGTAGTACAGAAAAAGACCAAATTTCTTAGAATTTATTTACGTTTTAAACTAATCTTCATACGAAATTTCAAGTTATTGTCAACAACAGTAGTTATAAAGAAATCGTGGTAACTTAAAATGCTATAAAATTATTTATTTCCTATGTAACATATTAAAAAATGTAAAAAAATAACAGACACCGGAATAACAACAATTATTAGATTTAGAAAATAGTCTTTAAATTAAATTTTTCTCCATTAATTATTAGGATTGATAAAATATTGTATTGTCATAATATAAATATTTAAAGAAAATAGGAATAGTAGGAGTGGGTCTAAATTCAATTACAAAATTCTATCCAAACAGACAGACTGAGTAACCAAGTTAACTAAAAATATGTAAATAAAAATGGTTCGAAAATACTTCAAGAGAAATCATTTCTATAAATGCGCACTACCTGTTTTTATATGATTGTAGTTTATGATATCCTTAAATACCAAAATTATCCACTAGTCAACATTAATTCCAGATCTACAAGAGTACAACGCATCAAGTACTGCGTCAATCCAATCTTCAGGTTGATTTCATTATGATGGTTATAATTCAAAGACGTCTATCAAGTCGGCTTTGATAAACTGATAAATCAACTAGACACCCCACCCAAAAACAATCCTTAGAATTTTTTCTTCATTTTGGAAGGAATAATTTCACCATGCCAAGACGTTATTGGCTAAATTATTATATCTGCAGGTTTCCATACAAGGTCGACTTCTCACTTTATTATTAGAAAGAAAAAGAATGTTCTACTAAATTGATAAAGAATTATTCGAATTTTATTACTTGAACAGCAAATACACCGTATTATATAACACAAAATATGTGATCTGACAATAAAAATCATGATCAATTATTTTATTGTAAATATGTCTTACTTATAAATTCTTCGAAGGAACTTGAATTTTAATTAAAAAGCTAAAACTAATATTCATTCACTTTAAGCTTAGTTGTTTTGGCGGGTTCGAACCTTTAAAAGGTAAAACAAAATATTGTGAGAACTGATGTCTGTGTGCCTGTCTGTAATCCTGGTCTGCCACAAGCCTATAGCTTATAAAACTATTATAATTGAGAACTAAAAATTATTTACATGGTTAATGATGACTTCCAGATAGTTTAACCGTCAAAATCAAAAAGTATTTTTGAAGCCCGTGTTCAAATATAAAAAGTACAGATGAAATAAAATTCACGAATGCTATCATGTGAGCAACCGTTGTTTAAAAGAAAATTTTCTCAGTGGCTTTTTAGACTTTTTAATACAGGTCCAGACCCAAAATGAGAAAATGTCTCATGTTCAAATAGGGCTCCCATTTGTAGAGATGTGCCCCCAAGCATCGTCTTGTCCCTGATGCAACTCAGAAAAAACCTATAAAACTAATAAGACTAATAAGAGCCATATATAATAGGTCTATCGATTTCTAGGCTCACCATAGAAGCGTTACCACTCTTACCCTTTAAAGAAACTACCACGCCGTTGGTTCTGTCGAGGTAAAATCTGATTTGTTCCAATATTCCTTTGTGATCAAATTGGATACAACGAATTATCTAATTTATTTAGCCCAATGATTTCTCGAAACTAAAACTATCTACTCGCCTTTTGTTTTACTCATAAACTTCAATCATTAAAGACACCATACACAGGTACCTTCAACTCTGATTCAACCCTGAAATTTCTCCTTCTATATGTTGGCTTATATGTTTTGCACCTTCTTGATGGTCATTAATATAGTGAAGAGTGTTACAATCTTTGGGACTAGCTATGAACTAATACAATGCAGTTTTTTAATATGTGTTATTCCAAATATTTGGTTACAGAAATGCATCTATCAACACATTATCAGAAATATATCCCGTGGATAAAACTAGACAATATTTTACTTAACACCAGAGTTTCCCATACTGTGGGCAGGGGCGCCCTGAGCCGGGGCCTTTTCACAGGTGCGCCGTGAAACTTCATAATTAATTGAAGTAAAACATTTTGGCTAACTAGACAAAAACAAAGTGAGAAGCTAAAAATTTATTTATTATTCATTTTTATCTCTTACTTATTTAGATAAATTATTTAGATAAATAAACTGAAAATTTAACTTTGACACCCTTGAAAAATCTGAAATGTAGGTATAAAGGGTCACCCTGAGGTATGAATTTTTGATTTTCATATAAAAATAAACTATGAATTCCCAAGATATATTTATTGATTCTAATACACGAGTATGTAGAGAGACCAAATACGGTATTTGTTTAGATTATGTACTTTTGTTTAGGGTAGAGCAAAAGCCCCCGCTACTCGCAAAAGTTTGGGAACCCCTGCTATAACGATAGAATAGGAGTATAATTCTTTATCATGTATTTTTATTTTGCAATTTTTTTAACATATTTCAACTCTATATATTAGACTTTGATTAGCATTAAATAAGTTAGCTTGTGTTAAGGAGAAGTAGACCCTATTGATAAAACTCTTACTATACTTGATTAATAGAAAATTCTTTATTTCGTGTCTGAGCCTGTTCAATGTCTCCAATGGATATAGACTTGTCTCGACATGTATCCGGGATTATTATAAAAGCGCCCAAGTTTATATTTCGCACCTTTTCTTACTATACCAAAAGTGAGACATTCTACCCTAATTGTATTTCAGAGAATTTATTATTTTTTTAATTTTATCTTTAATTGTTTTTAAAATATTTTCACGAAATAAGGGAATTATTTTTTTTTTTTGAAATTTCGGTAGATTTTGCATTTGCTTTTAAGGAAAGAAAAAAATTTATCCAATATATTTTTTCCATTAAATAATTATATACAATGAATTTATTTTTATTAGTAAGATTTTTATTCAAATAAATAAGAATTAACAGATATTTATTATGGGGTCGGTAGGCTTGCAAGCTAAAGCCTGCTGGGCTTGTTTAATTTGATAATAAAATTTCCAAAATCAAAATGATTTAATTTTTTGTTTTCAAAAAAATATGGAATTCGATTTTTTTTCAAATTTTTTCAGATACCTTAAATCAAATAAATTGAAAATTTCTTTCTATATATATCTGCATGTGTGATCAAATAAAAATACAAATTTGTTGGCACTAGAACGAACTGAACGATTTTGCGTTCTTGACTAGCGATATAAAAATGGGAATCCGGACCGACAAAAAAAATTATGACTATACGTTTTTGAATTATCGTGGATTATTATCTAGACAGATCGACAGTAGATATTATTATGGGACCTGAATGAACTTTCTACGACCTTTATACGCTATCTTAGGTCTAGAAATCTGAATTAACATAAATGAACGAATAAACATTTGTCTGTTTCAGACATTTCAAACCAAAACACAAACACTAAAGAAAGCAAAATATTAATTACCTACTACTTAAAAAAAATATTTATTATTCTTACACATATTTATTTTTATTTCAAATTATTTATTTCCACTAATGAGGCTGTTGCAGCTTTTTATCTCAAGTGATAATTTTTATTAAACCAATTATTTTACATGAATTTATGCATACATTGTTTTTGAACTTCGATTCCGGAGATTACTTCTCCACCATCGACTGTCCTTGATCATCTTTAGTCAATGTTTTTAATAAGAAGAAAAACTAATTAAAGAAAAACTCTCTTTTCCGATAATTATTCCACCTATATTCTCCCAATCCTCACCTGACCCCTCCCCCCATTCAATTCCATTCTGCGATAAGTTTTATTAAGATTTGAATTTTTAGTTAAATTACACACAATTAATATGTGTGATTTAACTAATTGGTTAACTAGACAAAAACAAAGCGGGAGTAGCTAAAATTCATTTATTATTTATTTTTATCTCTTACTTTTACGATTAGACATATGTACTTTTACTTTGAGTTTGTTGATTTATTTATTTTTTCCATTCATATTTTTCATTTTTGTTTTTATTTGACATATTTATAAAATTTTAACAAACTACTACTGTAAATAGAGGGAGAGAGAACTGTAAATATTACTACAGTTTGTATAAACCAATTTTGTCATCTACTTATCTGTTGTAAGACGAGGCCCTCCCTGCGCGGCCAAAATAAATATTATATAATAGTGCACCATGGAAAATTTTAATTGAAAAACGCCCCGCGACTCAGAAAAATTTGGGAACCCCTGACTCACACCATAGGTGGTCGCCATTTAAAAGCCCTAAATAATTTACCCCGCTATACTAAAATTATAACGAATCAGAAATTCGATTCAAAATACTTCCTTTTCAAATTCATATCTTCAATCGGAAAAGAATTAACCTAGTAATTAGGCATGTTTGAAGAGCATCTGTAAGGAAATAAGCCAGACATGTGGGATGGTATCAGGTGCTCACACATATAAAGACAACTTGATCGTTTTTATATCTCGATTTGAAATATTAACGACAATTATAGCTTCCTTTATGACTTGGATTTTGTTTTAATAATTAAATTTCATATTAACGGGACTTTATTATATAGTGACAAAATTGAAATTTTGTGTTTATATGGTCGGTAGCTTATATAATCTTCGAGTTAAATAATTGAAATTTTGGTCCTTGTTGATTTAAGTCATATGAAATGAAGTAAATTGTATGCGCCTTAAGCAAATATCCGTTAGCAGTTGTTGTAGCAGGTATTTATTGGTAAGCGTGGCAGAAGTGTGCCTGAGGAGAGAGAGCGCCTCATGCGGGTCTTTAGCTATGCGACAGGTGATCAGAGCAAGGTGCAAGGTGCACACGGCACCCGATCCCGTCTCGGAAATATTCGGGTGTTCGCCAACAGCCTACTCAAGTATTCATTTCATAATAATTAAAATATAATAAACTTTTTCTTACAAATTATTTGTCCTACTTACAATAAACAATATATTTATATAGGGAGTTAGTTATGCAATCAGATATTATAACTCTTTCTGACAACAAACGTATGCTTTAGAGTGTCCCGGTTTTGTGTGTTTTCACAATTGTATTGGACAATACAATCTCCAAGTTTCAAGTCTTTATCTCAATTATAAACTGTACCTCCAGCGATGTAAGTTTCTCATCTAAATAACATGGGGTTTTTCCTATTGAAAGATCAATTTTTTTATTCCGGCCAAAGTAATCGTTCAAAAAATTTGTAACTCTGTAGATTTTATTCTTATAATAATACTAGCTATCCATAAAAATTATTACAGATTTTTAACTATTATAATTTTAGAGCTACACCTAGATAAAATCCTGTTATATCTTAGTGTTACTAAGATATAGACTCCACATTTTTTCCCTCCCTGGCCTTGCTCATAACAAAGCATATGGCCAACTCTATAGTATTAAAATTGTATTTTTACCCAATAACAAGGACCAATATGAAACCAGAGCGGCGCCCTCCACAGCACATGAATAGGAGTACCCGCGGCACACGCCGATCGGGCCACAAAAAGCTCCTGCCTTGATCCTTAGTATAAAACGGAGGCCTAAGATATAAAAAGTATAAAGTCTCTAAGGATCATTGTCGAAGTCTATAAATAAGTTATGAAATGGCTTTAAGGAATTCATAATAAGTAATGATTAAATGTGATATGGAGTAGTATGTCAAGTGTTATTCCAAAACCATCCAATAGACAAAATATGCCCTATTATTATCTTGGTAATATCCAATTTAACATTTGTATAATGGAGAAGAATTGTCATTCGTGTTGGTAGCAAAAAATTTCCTTAGTAATATCAGTGTAAAATTTGTCAATTTTGATCTTATATTCATCACAGTTCAAATATATATGATCAATATCCCCAATATTTTCACCACCGCACACGCAAAATGGAGTATCCCTGACTCCCAGTCTATGTAGGTGGGACTGTGTGAGAGCATGACCGCTAAGAAGACGAAATATCAGTGTGGACAGATTTTTAAAATAATGGTTGTATATGAACCATGGTGTTTGGGGAATTATGGGAACGATTTTAAAGAGATGACTTTGGTCTTACGTTTCGGTCTGTTGCCATTTTGTTAGGTATACTCCAAAATTATAATAGCTAAAAATCTGTAAAAATTCTGAGGGATAGCTACAATTATAAGGATAAAGTCTACATAGTTTCAAAATTTTTGAACATAATATAAAATTGATCTTTCAATGGTACAACCCCTGTTATTTAGGGATGAGAAACTTACATCACTGAACCACAGGTTATAATTGAGATAGAAACTTAAAACTTGATTTCATAAATGCGGAAATCAAAAATAATGAAATATATTATCAATCACGTAAATTTCAAACAGATAATATTGAAAAAGTTGAAAAGTTAATTACTGATTATATCTATATATATAAAATTAAGGTTTTGTCTTGTACATTGCTCCAAATTCATGCCAAAATTTTGGCTGTACACGTTTCAAGCAAGTTATGAACGAAAACACCCTCAACAAAAATTCCTGTCTGTCTGTATGTCTGTCTGTTTCAGTGGTTTCGCGAAAAGTTGCTCACGATTCACGCCAAATGGCTTAAGGGATTAATATGAAATTTCATATTTTCAGATGTCTCTAACTTACGTTTTTAGCTATATAACGTTTTGATATTTTGACCCCAAAAGGGGTTTGGGGGGGGCACGAATGAAACTTATAAAATAACTCCTAAACTATTAACTCTACGGCAAATTTATAATGTGTACGTTGTAGGGGATGTTATTTGGACAACTTTTGTTTAAAAAAAATTCCCCCAAAAAAACCACCCAAAATGTGAGGGTCAAAAAATGGTAAATTTTTCTTGGACCACAAACTCAACCAAATTTTGTATATATGAATTGTAGGTCACTAGAAGGCCAGAAATGCAAAAACTGGGTGCGGTGGTGGGCGGCCCGCGGGGCATGTAGGAGTGAGGGAGTAAGGGGATGCAGGGGGCGGTGGCGGGGGTTCCAAGGGGGGTAGTTGGGGGGGGGGCAGAGGGCTAGGCTGGGGGTAGTGGTGCAGGGTTGGTGGAGTGGGGAGTTCAGGTGGATGGTCCAGTGGCGTAGTGGGGTGCTACGGGGGGGGGTCTTCGGGAGGTGGGGGTGCAGGATGGAGTTTTGGGGTGGTAGTGAGGGGGGCGGGGGATGGGCACGGGTGCATGGTGCGGGGGGTACGGGTGGTGGGTGGGTTTCCTGGGGGTGGTAGGTGGGAGTGGAGTGTGAGGGTGGGGTTCGTGGATTGGGGGTCCAGGGGGCGTGGGTAGCAAGGGGGCCGCCGAAGGTGGGCCTTGCACCTAGTTTTATTATAAAACATTAAAATATTACATAGACAAACGAGGAAGAAGACGTTGGAGTTATTTATTCATACAATATACATAACTAAGCTCAATTTCCTCCTCTACTTGCTGCCCCCATATTGTGTACTCGTATACTTCAAAAGGTCACTATATATTTCCCACTAATCATGCTCTCAAGGAGATCGTTAATGATCGATTATTTATTCAAAATTTTTAAATCCTGTTTGCAAATTTAGCAAGGTATTATGAATGTATTTTATGCCAGCGTTAAAATATTACCTTCTATGTTCGGTTATGGTTTTGAATAATTATAAAGGACTAATGTAGTGAAGATGAAAAAAACAAGTGCAAGCTGAAATTTATTTCTCATTGAAAACGCACACTCCCATGATAGTCGATGTACCATTTATGTTGAAAACTACTACCATTTATAGAAGCTAATATTTTAAAAAAAAATTCAATTTTGGCCAAAGAAAAAATATCAGTATGTTTTAAAGTAAAAAGGCAAAAATAACTGTTTATTAAAATAGACTACATTATGGAGAATTTAATATACAGGTGGGTCAGAAAGATCTACCACATTTTGAAGAGGTATAACAAATGAAAAAATTTAACTAGAAAAAACTGAATATATTTTAAAAAGAACTTAAAATATATATATATATATATATATATATATATATATATATATATATATATATATATATTTAATGGGTTTTAAACATTATTTTAGACAAAAAAGGGGGAGGTTCATAAATTAAAATTTAGCCCTTTCTGACCAAAACTCAACCAAATTTTGTACATATTCTGTGGCCCCAAGAAAGCTAGAAATGTAAAAACTAACCACGCAAAACGAGGAGGGTCAAAATTGAAAATTTAGATCTTTTTTGACCAAACTCAACAAAATTTTGTATAGATAGTTTGGTCAAAAGGGCTAGAATTTTGACCACCCCCCCTCATTTTGGGTGGTTAGTTTTTGCATTTTAGGCTTCTGGGGGCCCACAGAATAGGTATTCAAATTTTGGTTGAGTTTGGTCGAAAGGGCTATAATTTTCTATTTTTAACTTCCACCTTTTTACCCTTTTTTTTTTTTGGATACAATGTTTAAAACCCATTTAAAATTTTTTTTTTATGTTCTTTTCAAAAATATTTTCAGTTTTTCTAGTTAAATTTTTAATTTTTTTATACCTCTTCAAAAAGTAGATCTTTATGCCCAACCCCCCTCCTCCCCGTATTTAACAAAACCCCTTATAATGTATACATAAAAATACGACGTTTCGATGACTTCATCTGTAATCAATTTCAAGTGTAAGATACCAGAGGCCTAGAGACATCTGGTAAAGGTCAAAATGACGATTCACTTGCCTGTTGGTCTCCGTCGTGGTATCTCAAGATTTTGTAACGATCACAACTGAAGTGATCGAAATATTTGTATTAAAGTTTGTCTATTATTTATTAGTGTTTTATTAAATATATTAAACAGTGCATTTGATTTATTTCAAAAAGTTCTAAAGAACCATTCAACAACCAAAATTTTAATCAATTTGTAAAAATAGCTGTTCTATTTATTTATTTTTCTTTATGATGCGATGCTTAAAGGCGACAGCCGGAAAGGTCAGTCCTGATACATTCCATCTACTTGAAAAAGTACTGAAAACTTAGAAATGTTATAAAGCCGTAAAATCTAGTCACTGGTTTTACGTTGCACATTCAAATCTATTATCTGACTTGTTATCAGGTCCTATGAGAGAATAATTGATTAATTATTATTTCAGTATAATAATAATAAATGAAGAAGAAAATTTGTATGCAGCTACTGGCATCCTTATAACTCCACCAATAGTCAGCACTCTATCAAATTAAGGTAGTTCTTTCACAAATGCAAAAACTCAAGAAGTCTTTGAAACTTAGAATATAAGTCATTAAAAGCAAAATAAACACACTGTTAAAATTTGAAGACGATTTACCACACCAAACATGAAATAATTGCTATTAAAAATGACATTTTTTATATATGGTAGGCTGGAAAGAGTGGGAAAATGATCATTATTTTATTTTTTTTCATTGAAGAACTTTCACCATCTTGATGAAAAAGTAATATTTGCTAGAAAAATATATTCGGAGTAACTTTTTAAAAAAATTGAAATTATTTACCTCGTAGTTTTGATAAAAATAAAAAAAACATATTTGGGTGATTATTTTTAGTGGAGGGGATATATTATCAATGGCTTGGAAACAATCCATTCATAAAGAGAATATAGTAGTGTAAAAAGTACAGTCACGTTAAAAAACATAACCTAAAATTTTAACACCTTTTCATATTTATAGAGGAAACACGAGGCTAAAACTTTTGTGTGGATTGTCGCGAAAGAACCTCCTTAAAGTAGCAACCAGCGCGCTGGCGCAATTGCTATGGTTACATATATCAAAGGGGGAACACGAAAATTGTCTAAATGAGAGTTTACAATTCGATAGAGTCAAAATTTGCCATTTTTTTTTTTACAAATTATTGTATGTTTATTGTCTTTTAGGAATTAGCCTCGGATATAATCCAATCCGGATATACAACGTCATATAATTAAAAGTTTTATTGCTATATATTAATGAAAATTGATTTTCATTATAAACAAGTTTGATAATAATTTATGGGCTATATGCAACGCTCAGGGTTTCCATATCGGATAGCTTATTAATTAATTTCGTACTAATTTTCGTACCACAACATATAAAATTTTTGAAAAGCGCATATAATCAACTCATTAGATTTTTAATAAATAATACTTGAATATGAAAATTTCTTTTTATCATGGTTCTGTTTTAAAAGTAAAACGGAACCTTATTAGTGTTGCTACAAAAAAATATATTAAAATTTTAAATGAATGATTATTTTAGAAAACGAAGAATTTTGTGGGGTTAAGAAAAAATTTTTTTTATCTTAGATAAAGTTTGTATACCTGTTTCAAGTAAAAATTAGGTTGTGTAAATTTATTTTGATTTAAAGTGATGGTGTGAGATATTCGTCATTTTTAGGTAATTTTTGCATCACCCAAATTTCAATCAAGTATTTAAATAAAAAATTCTTAAAATTATTTGAATTCGTTCCTTATGAACGCAAAAAATGAAGAATTTATATCTCAAGTATTTTTCGTGTTCGACGACATTTGGTCAAGTTCTGATGATATGATCAATGACGAAATAACGTAAATCTCCAATTCTATGACCAAGTAATCGAAATTATGATAAATAAAATCTTTTATAAAAACAATCTTATAAAACATTCATTTAAACCCGCAAACGTTTCGAGATAATTTCTATATTTATGAATTCAATTTTATTATCATTTTCTGATTCATTCGACCGACGCTTTCTCTTACGAGGTATTATATTAAGTCACTATTATTAACATCACTAAAAAGAGAAAAATAAACCAACTTCAAAAAATTAAATGTAACAAATAAAATAATAATAACTTAAAAATAAAAAATACACTAAAAGGTATAAAATAATTATCTTATTTAGTTACAACTAAACGACGAAATATTAACATGAAATTACTTTTGAAGTCGGAGCCAAAAAATATACATTTTATAAATCGCACTCGACGGATCTTACTTAGTACGTTTGGCGGGTACGCTCGCTTATAGGTATAGTTTGTTTGGCACTGACTCAAAAGTAATTTCATGTTAATATTTCGTCGTTTAGTTGTAACTAAATAAGATAATTATTTTATACCTTTTAGTGTATTTTATTTGATTTTTAAGTTATTATTATTTTATTATATTTCTGATCGCAAGTAAAAATTAATAATAAATATATTTGTAGCTTTTCACTTTGTTTTTTGTCTAGTTAAGCCAAATGTCTTTCTTCACCACAATAAAGCTTCGCGACTCACTCAGTGAAGAGGCCGCGGCTCCCCGGGGGCCCCACGGCGCACAGTTTGAGAACCTCTGGTGTAGTTTATAGTATATTGTCATACCAATTCTCCATCTTTATATAATTTTTCAAGAACTCATGTTAAAGACTTTTCTGTCATATGTGAGCTTAAGTGGCTGGATTTCTTTCTAGAATTTTTATATAGATGAAATAAATTAGAACTTCATCTTCTAAACAGAGATATTATTTAATAACTTTGAAAAAAATTTACTTACTAAACTAAAATAAAGATCAAGAAAAAATTTATGATTCATAATGATTAGGTTTCTGTTTGGATACATAAATGCCAAAATATTTCTCACCTGAAATATTAGAATAAATTACTTAATAGAGGTAAAAAAATATTCTAATTCCAAGTAAGATATTTCTTTAGATAATATGGGCCATAAAATGAAGCCGAGACGGCAGAGCTGACGGTTTGAATGCTCTTCTGTATCGCAACGATGGAAAACAGTCGGCGTTGAGACTTAAGCTGGGTTTAACCCGCGGAGTTAATGGCAGTTTGGAACACACACGTCACCCAAGAATACTTCTCCAGAAGGTGGAGATTGATGGGCGAAATGGCAGCGGCGTGGGAAGTGACGGACGACCGAAAAGAGCCCGGGCTCCAGGTCGACACTTCATTTTCGATCCAGGCCCGGATTGGAATTCCAAACACACGCGCAACCACTTGAATTATAGCCCAACTGAAATGATAATCATTTGTAAAAAAAATCAATTTCAGTCGAGTTGTAATCGTGAACTCTTTATCTTCATTACACAGTACACACCATAAATTAACTAAGAAAAAGTTTAGTTAATTATATATCTATATTGACACTATTGATTATTTTAATGATTATTATTTTATTGCTTTTTAAGAGACGCACCGTGTGGTATTTAATATATGGATGATGTTGAGGAAAAAAGGCCAAACTCCAATTTTCAGAAATTTTCTAAAATTGAAAAATGAGATTTCAATTCATTTTTTTACAGGTTTATAGGATTTTTATGTAACTGTTAATGGCAAATATTAGTTATATATTTATTATACATCTAATTTCAACTGATCACGTGGTTAATTGCAAGAAAAATGAAAATTTAAGACTAGGTATTGTACATTGGCCCTTTAGCATAGTCGCTTAGGCCAGTGTTTTTCAGCGTAATGCGACCCCTGAGAGTCGCGAAGCCTCAGTAAAAAAGAAAAAAAAAGAAATTAACAAAGTAAAGGGAGTGTAGTTTCACAATGAATGAAATAAAACTCAAAGAGGTTTATACAGACTCAATATATTACTGGTTATTAGCCCATCTTCAGGAGTTTACAGATTAAAAACTGTTTTTACTTTAAAAAGTCACATATATGCTATGTTTGAATTTAACCATAAACAGTATTAGATACATAACGTATTTGTCAAATCATAAAAGAGTTAATATCAGCTGATTTGAATAAATCAAACTAACTTTGTATTTAATTATTTTTTTATATTTGTTTTTATTTTAAACATTTTACGGCTTTCATACTATTTATTTTTTAAATCTATTATTTTTCATTTGTATTTTAACTTATTTGATTAAATATTAGATATTACACTGCTTTTGACTCAACTGGATCGAAAGGACTTCCTTAATTATTAATAAAATTGGAGTAATTTTTGGAGACGGACTGATAAGTGAATTAAGTGGATATTGATGAGGCAGTCCAAAAAAGGAAGATAATTTATAAATTTCAGAAAGAATTTAATTCTTAGGATTGTATCTAAGATTTTAATTGAAATATTATTAAATTGCGATATCAGAGGGGATATCCCGTCGAACCTGAGAACTTTTTTGTCTCGAGGGTGTGAGCTAACTGCCCGGAAAGCAAGTTAGTTCTCAGGTTCGACTCCCTGGGGATGAATCCCTCTGATATCGCAATTTAATATTTCTATTAAAATCTTAGATTCTGTCCTAAAAATTAAATTCTTTCTAGTTTAAAAAATGATTTGTTAATCAGAACTCGAGATCATTTTTGGAAAACATTCCAACTCTTTCAAAATTAAGATGCTCAATTTACTTTTATATTAAAATAGCAGGACTTGTATGAAAAACTTTTTCATTTTAAGCTAAATTTTTTAATTTCCGTTATATATTAATGGAGTGAAAGATTTCTATGCTTACATCAAAAATTGCGATTCAGAGGATTTTTTTGTCTCGAGGGTGAGCTAGTCCGCCCGAAAGCAAGTTAGTTCTCAGGTTCGACTCCTGAGGGGATGAATCCCCTCCGATATCGCAATATAATAATATTTCTATTAAATCTTAGATTCTGTCCTAAAATTAAATTCTTTCTAGTTTAAAACTGATTTGTTAATCTGAACCCGAGCTCATTTTTGAAAAACATTCCAACTCTTTTCAAAATAAGATGCTCAATTCTTTACTTTTATAATTTATAGTATTTTTTTATTTTTATTCAAAAACCGACGTTTCTGAAGCTATTCCCTCCTTCTTTCGTAATTTGAAACAATGAAGGAAATTCAATGCGAAATTATCTCTCTGTCTCTGCAGTAACAATAATATATTGTATAATACTTTCAGCAGAATTACTACATTATAATTCTGCTGAGAATGAAATACAATATATTATTGTTACTGCCACTGAAAGAGGAGACAGAGGGGAATGTCGCATTGGATTTCTTCACTGACTTTTCAAAAACCCTCTGAAGAAGGAAATTATTGCAATATAATTCTGCTGAGAATGAAATACAATATATTATTGTTACTGCCACTGAAAGAGGAGACAGAGGGAATGTCGCATTGATTTCCTTCACTGACTTTTCAAAAACCCTGAAGAAGGAGGGAATAGGCTCCGAAACGTCGGTTTTTGATTAAAAATAAAAAGATAGTATAAATTATCTTCTTTTTTGACTGCCTCATCAATATCCACTTAATTATTAATAAATATCTTTTAAAAGAGTAATTAAGATTTCGATAATAATAAATTTAATAAACAATTCTGCTAAAGATTGAACAGATTATAGAATCAAAACATTTTTCTATTCTTAAGGGATTGTAATCCTGACACACAGACATACAGACAGGCACCAGGAATGAAAATAAATTATCTCAATTTTTAAACAAAAAGATTCAATTTTATACTCCGACCACCCTGCGAGATTAAGCTAAAGAATGTGCCGAGTAATAAGAAGTAACTTATATAGTAAAAAACATTCATACAATATAATTATATATATAAAAAAATTTCTTATTTTTTTAGTGTCTACTCACCAGAGGAGCCCGAATATTAACTGAATTAACCTCGAAGATATTTTGAAATTTATAAAACCATCCACAGGACCCAGATACCTCCGACCGAAGCCTAAAAAAAAAATTATGTTAATAATGTTGTTGTTTTGTTTTTTCGCAGCAATGTTGTCTCCTATAATTAAATGCGGACATTAGAAAGAAAATCCCCTACTTATTAAAAAAGAGCATTATACTATCCCTAATGATGCGTATTAAAGGCTTTGGAATTGTCCGCTAAGAATACATAATCGAGAAGAAATTACAACAATTGAAGTGTGTTTTATAGCACCTATTCGGGTGGTGTGTGTATTTCTATTTTAGTCATGTCTATAATCCCATCCTAATCCTATATGACAGATATCGTTTACCATGAAAATTTCCAACTCTAGCAATTTTTATGACTGGCACATTGGATTTAATGTGCAAACCCGTGCATTTTTATTATTGTTAATTGAGGTTTAAGTGGTGGGCGTTTCTGTCGTTTAGTAAATTGAGAGCGTCGAGGCGAACAAATTGAGATTGTAAAAGCAGATCATGATCATTAAGATAAAATTTACATAAATATTAATAAACAAGATCGATGGAGCTTTCCATTCGCATCGGATTATTCATTAATTGAAATCATTTGGTTGTATTTAGCATAATAAATTATATTAAATAGGTATTACGGTATTACGATTTCATTAATTTAAAAAAAGTATAGAATAAATAGAAAATTTATTTATTATGTTATTCGCGGACAATGTTTTGCATCTTCACTTACGAGCAAAGAAATGGAATCACCTCCCATGCGAATTATTAAATGTAATTTTCATTCTCAAATATAATAATAATCTATATAATAAAAATGAATTTCTGTTTCTTCGTAAGCGCAGATCTCTCAAAATGCCTGGACCGATTTGACTAATTTTTTAAATGTTCGTATTAGTCCAATTCAGGTTAATACGTAAAAAAATATTGGAAAAGTTGCCCGGAAAATTGCAAAATTCAGGAAAAACGAAAAAAAAATTCAGGTTAACCAACATAGCTTGTCAAACAATAAAAGAACCAAACTAGCAAAAAAAAAACAAGAGTTGGCGGCCTCTTTTTGTAAGATTTTTGAGTGTCATTCATTCTCAATAGTTCTAACTACATTATCGTTGAAGAAGAATTTAATATTGCAACAAAGATTATATATAGATGAAAATATTTAATTTAAAAAATAAAATATGTTATTTAAAAATCATTTTTCTTAAAAATAATTTTTGGGAATCTCACCTCATCCTTTTTCTATTGTATTTAAGACCCCCAGCCATTTCAAAAGAACTAAGCCTTTTGGCTTTATTATTCGAGCTCATTCATTCATTTCAATATTATTTATTTATTTCAAAGTTAATTATAAAGGATTATTGAAACTATACTAACTAAACTAACTGAAAGGAATTAATTAGCTTTTGGAATTTCTTTAAAAATATATTTTAAAGATTAAAAACCAAATATATATTATATATATAATATATTTATTCTCTGTAACTATTAAAACATCAATAAAGCAGCTATGTGGGGGTCTAGCAAAAGTTGCCCGCCAAAGGCGGGCCTTGAAGCTAGTAATATAATATATTTCCATTAGATTATCATTCTACATTTATTTTATGCCTCCTCTACACTGTAGCCAACTTTGGCCAATTCAAGCCAACGCCAATGTGTAGAGGGGGTTGACTTGTATTGGTCATTGGTTGACGCTGGCGATGAGATTGGCGATGGTTGGCCTTAGGAATATCAAAGAGGGCCAATGTTACGCAACGAAAGTGCGCAGTGGCTAGGTGTCGTTTCAACAAGGTCTTAGACATTGGCCCAACACTTTGACCACTGTGTGGAGGCACCGTCAAATTAACTCGTTTTACTGGTGGCCAACATGCTCAACTTGTTTGGCTCACGTTGGGCCATAGTATAGAGGGCCCATTAAATGCTGAAAAATGAAACTTGTAGAAAAAATATTTAAATTTCTAATAATTTACAAAGAAACATACAAAGTATCATTGAATTAATGAAAAGAGAGTAATTCCATTTCTTTATTCGTGAGTGTATTTACAAAAACAATATATAAATTGAGAATTATTAATGTTTTCATTTTTTCAAAGAAAATATAACTTAATTCTTAAGTTGGGGTGCCCGAAGCGATGATAGAAATTTACTGTGTGGCGCCATGAGAACATTTCAACATAAAGAGAACACAAACACCCAAATTAAGAAATTTATTAATTCGATCAGATCTTGGAAAAGGAAAAAAGATAACTTGTAAATCAAAATCTTTTACTAGTTATTGAACTACATTCAATCTTTTAAATTTTCGATTGAAGATAAAAATTTTATAAAAAAAATCAAATGTTGTATCATTCGCATAAATTTGCAACAGGTATAGCAGTGAATTGGACAACAAATTAAAAACACAGTGTTTTTATTAAACGGGCTATACGTTTCGTCAATATTTTGACTTCCTCAGTAATTCCAAATAAATCCTAACTTATTAAAAAAAGTCCTCGGTATTCTAGTGCATATTTTTTTTCGTTTCTGTATTTTTCCTTGTTTGTAAATATCTGAAACATGGATAAAATAATTTTCAAGTACCTGTGACATTTTTCTATCTCTCGGTCAGATTCCGATATCCACGATAGCTCAAGTATCAAAGGTCCTAGAAAGTTTCTTCTAGTGCTAATAGGTTTCTATTTTTCTATTTCTATTATTTTACTATTTTTACTATTTCTTTTTCTATTAAGAAACCGGATTTTTTTGTACTTTCTAACTTAAAATCATACAACTGAAAATGCAGAAAATGAAAAATATCGCATTTTAAAATGTGAAGGGCTTCCAAATGGTTGTGCTATTTGTTACACCTCATACACTCAGTTGCTAAACAGTCAGATGGTGAAAAAATACCAAATCATCAAAATTTACAGAAAACGTAATTAGTTTTGGAAAAATAATTTACTTTTAAGATGGGAAAATGGACACATCGTTAAATTTTGTACTATTCAGGCATAGGTAGATGTGAAAATGCATTGTTGCCTAAACTCTAGGCGCTTCAAGGGGAAACCTCCTAGACATATCATTCGATTCTAACTCATTGGAATTCAGTGATAAGATTTCATCTTTTGGGGTTTGAACTTTTTCGAATGACCATATCTCAACCGCTGGTAAAGCTGCTGCATGTACGCTTGGTCTTCTATTTAGGCCTAGATCCCATTTTACGCCCAACTAACTTCTTACCCCAGTCGTCTACTGGAGCGACAACGCGCTACGGAGATAAAGCGCGACAAGTAGCAAATGGAGTAGAGTAGTATTAGTACTAGTATTTAGTAAATAGAGTATTCTATCATTGTCACACTACATCGACCTAGCGTTATCTCTTCCAGTGGACGACCGGCCTTACACTGTATAAGACCCACGATTTCGCCAACTTCTTTTACCAGAGACTGGAACTCGCTTCCAGCTAGATTTTTCTAATTACAGGCCTATCTCGATCACCTCTTGTTCTTTCCAAAATAATGAAATTGGTTATAAACCAACACGTCCTTCATCATTTAGAAAAATAATAAATTAATTCACGATAGGCAATATGGATTTAGAAAAAAATCGTTCCACAGGCAACATCTTAACCTATGTCACCCACACCTTGAACAAAGCTCTAGAGGCCGGAAAAGAAACTCGCTGTAGCCCTTGATATCACCAAAGCGGACCAGGTTTGGCACAAAATCTTCTTGCCAAACTGCCTGCCTTTGGATTCACACCAACACTTCCCAAATGGATAGAAAGCTTTCTGACAAACCAAAGTATAAAAGTTATGGTGGATGGAATATCATCTGAATCGTTCTCCACAAACGCTGGTGTTCCCCAAGGCTCTGTAATCTCCTCCACACTCTTCCTAATTTATATAAACGACGTTATCGAACAAACCTCAAACCCCACTCATTGTTACGCCGACGATAGCACTCTAAACAGCAAACCCTCACTCCCGAATAATCGAATCAATGTTGCCTCCTCAATTACTCTCGACCTAGGCAAACTGAATAAATGAGGCTCTCAAAAATTTAGTTAACTTAATTCAAACAAGACTCAATGTTGTCTAATTTCTAGGCGCGAAAATAAAGATTTCCCTGATATCTACTCTGATTCAATACCCTAAAAATGTGTGACAGCCTATCCATGTTGGGCGTCTCAGTCACATCTGACCTGTCTTGGAATGAACACATCTCCTCTGTGGCGAAATCTGCAGCAAGGAAGATTGGCTTCTACTCAGGTCCAAGCGATTTTGATAAACCCCCACAACTTCTCACCATCTACAAGGCCCAAATCCGCCCCTGTCTCGAATACGGCTCTCATCTGTGGAGAGGAGCCTCAAAATATTCTCTCGCTACGCTGATGCAATTCAGAAACGAGCCGTCATTGATTAACGATTCTTCCCTCACCGACTCCCTGGACTCACTGACTCATCGAAGAAATGTCTCTGCCCTTTCCCTTTTCTATAGATACTATCATGGCAGGTGCTCTGATGAGATAAAATCAATACCCCCTAAAGCATGCTTTGCACGTAGCACGCGTTATGCCGACTCCCAACACTCTTCGCGGTCAAACTGGAAAAGTGCCGGACCACTTCATTCGCCAATACATATATCCCCATGACTTCAAGGAACTGGAACTCTCTCCCAGCCTCCATCTTTCCCAGCACCTATAATCTTCAAACCTTCAAAAACCGGGGTGCATAGACACCTACGTCTACACCCTCTCACTTAATCAACTTTCCCTTCTCTTCGGTAATGCAAGGGTCTTTTGAGATCCATAGGAGCTGCATCTTTACTGGCGCACCCTTTCTTGCATTCGATTTACTAAAATAAAAGCTACCCTCTTCCCGTGACATATAACTTTCAGCTGTTTAAGAGCCGCATCTAGATACCTTCGACTCATCTTCTTTTAACGATGGAGGGGCCAACACAGTCCTTTAGATGCACTTCTTGGTTTAACTTCTTTTCTCATCAATTTCTTAAAAAAAAAATATTGAAATAAAATTTGAGGCGAAAACTCTTTGTAATATTGGCGTATTTATTTAGCCTTCCGCCGACATTTTCGACCCTCATTAATCTTTCTCACAAGCTGACATACTTACTGGACACTGGTACATGTAGTGATTTCATGCTTCATTATATTATTTTGGTTTGATTTTCCTATAAACCACTAAGTTAACTGTCTAAATAGTTATAAATATAATGAACTTAGAGTCCAATATATATATATATATATATATATATATATATATATATATATATATATATATATATATATATATATATATATCTATCAACATGTTTATTAAACTCCAATCAAGATAACTCGGAAGGAAAAATCTTTCCACTATTTATTTATCGTATTTATTTATTAATTTTTTCTATCCGAAATTCTTTCTAAAGTGGATCTATTATTATATGACATGAATATTAT
>JALMQS010000118.1:7282748-7312521 GCA_024734495.1 Forficula auricularia
CCCTTTGACTGTTATACATATGGACCCATACCAAGTCTCCGATTTTAAATTTTGGTGGCATATTATCTTCTTCAACTACTTCAAAATTAGGAGTGTTTTTTTTTTCTTCTTTCATAAGGTCTAGTCGAGTTCTAATAGGACGTCCTAGAAGTACTTCTGCCGGGGATAAATGTGTTTTTCCGATATCAATTTGTGGTAAATTTTGATTAGGGGTAATTCTATATGTCGTCAAAAATGTTATTACATTTTCTTTTATTGTCTTTCCATTTCTTCGTAATTTGTTAAGAGTCCTTTTGAAAGTGTCTACATAACGTTCTGCTTGGCCATTACATTGAGGATAATAAGGTGGAGATTTTAAGTGAAGAATGCCGTTGGATTTACAAAAATCTGAAAATTCATATGAAGTGAACTGGGGTCCATTATCAGAAACAATCATTTCTGGGATTCCGAATTGTGCGAATAGAGTTTCAAGTTTATCAATAGTTCTTTTACTGGTTATTTTGTCCATTATATAAATTTCAGGCCATTTGGAAGTAGCATCTACTATTACTAAGAAATATAAGCCATCTATCGGTCCAGCGAAATCCAGATGTAACCGTGTCCATGGTTTGCGAGGTATTGGCCACGAATATAGTTGTTCTTTGCTTGGTAGCTTAGCAGCCCCCGCACAATCATCGCATTCTCTTATGAATGTTTCAATATCTTTTTCCAACCCTGGCCAATATACAAAACTCCGGGCGAGAGCTTTCATTCTCACCATACCCGGGTGAGATGAATGTAATTCTTTTAAAACACCTCTGTATAACTCTTGGGGAATAACAATACGATCGTGGAAAAATATACAATCACCTATAATAGACAAAGCATCACGTCTTTTCCAAAATTCTTTCATAACAGGATCATTCACATTTTTAGGCCAACCGGTTTGAATAAATTTTATAACTTTTTGTAGGTCCACATTTTGAGATGTTAACTTTAAAATTTGCTCCTTCGTTATTGGTAGTGATTCCAAAATATTTATTAAAATGGCATTAACTTCTTTTTCCATCTCGACACTTGCGATTAACGTTTCTTCTTCCTTTCCACTTTTGTGGTTACTTATCAATCGTGAAAGGGCATCAGCCTGTCCAAAATCATTAGAGGGTATGTATTCGATATTAAAATCATAATTCAACATGATGGTGGCCCATCTTTGAAGTCTTTGAGCAGTGTATACAGGTATTCCTTTTTTTGAACCGAAAATCGAAACTAAAGGTTTATGATCTGTTCGTAATTTAAAATGTCTTCCATAAAGATAACGATGAAATTTTTTTAACGCAAAAATAAGCGCAGATGCTTCACGTTCAATCTGACTATAATTCCTTTCGGCAGGCGTAAGTGTTCTTGATGCGTGAGCTATAGCCTTTTCACTACCGTCAGGAAATATGTGGCTAATAACTGCCCCTAACCCAGTGTTTGATGCATCAGCGGCTACTACTAATTCTAAATTTGGATTATAATGTGTGACCAATAAGTTTGAAGACAAAATTTTCTTTATATTCTCTACTGCTTCTTGACACTCCTTAGACCAATTCCATTTTGTATCCTTTCTCAATAGTCTATCTAGGGGTTCTCTATATGTCTGTAATTCCCCTACATAGGTCGCATAATAATTTACCATACCTAAAAATGATCTTAATGACTTTTCGCAATCAGGTACTGGCATTTCTAAAATTGGTTTGATTGAATCAGGATCTGGCCTCCGTCCAAATTTATCCACTATCGAGCCTAAGTATTTGACGGATGTTAAAAAAAATTCGCATTTTTTTTAATTTTATTTTAAACCCATATTCTTGAATCCTTGACAAAATTTTATTTAAAGTAATTGTATGGTCTTGAACATTTTTGCTGACTATTAATAAATCGTCTAAATAGGCTACTACGCCATCGATTCCGGTAATCATTGTGTCCATAATCTTTTGAAAAATTCCCGGAGCTGATTTAATGCCAAAGGGAAGTCTATTATATTGAAATAACCCGCGATGTGTGTTAATAGTTAAAAATTTCCTTGATTCCTCAGCCACTTCTACCTGAAGATATGCTTCTGCCAGATCTAACTTTGAAAAAATACATCCACCAATTAACGTAGAAAATATATCTTCAGGTAAGGGCAATGGATGTTGATGTAATTGTAAGCAATCGTTTAACCCTGTCGAAAAATCTGCACAAATTCGTAAAGAACCATCAACTTTTCTGATTACTACTATTGGGGCGGCCCATTCAGAATAAGTAATCGGTGAAATTACATTAAGGTCTACTAACCGATTGATTTCTTTATCTACAGTTTCTATAGCTGCATAAGGCACCGGACGTTTGGGTTTAAAAACGGGTTTGGCTCCCGTCTGTAGATATAATTGAGCTTTAACCTTTGTACAACAACCCAAACCAGGTTCAAAGACTTGTGAATATTTTTCTTGAAGCTCTTTAATAATTGATTCTGTATTATTAAGATTGATAGAATAGCTCTGATTTAAAGAACCATCACAAATTTGATTAATTGGAACATCCCAAAATCCTAATAAATCTATCATATCGATTCCTAAAATATTTATATCATTATTCCTTATAATGAATAATTGACCATTGACCTTTTTGTTTTCAAAAGTAAAGGTACATAGAAAATTCCCAAGGAAATCTATAGTTTCTCCTGAAGCTGATTTTGCGATATGTGAAGTTTTATTATACTGCGGTCTGTCTAAACATTTCCAATTTTTTATCGATATTAACGAGATATCTGATGCCGTATCAATTTGAAATTTGATTGGTTTGTTATTAATTAATATAGTTATAAATTTGCGCTTACTTAGAAATGGTGAGTCCTGTAACGAAAAGACCATATTAAGTTGAGTGAGCGTATTATCTTCACTTTTGTAGACTTCTTCAGCTGGCTCAGTACCTATACAATTATTTTTAAATGGCGTATATCGCTTGTATCGGGGACAAAATCCCTCTTTATGCCCCATTCCATTACACGTTCTGCATTTATGCTGGGAGTACGGGCAAAACCGGACATAATGCATTTGGCCACATAACCAGCAAGGGTAAGATGGAAAATTCGATTTAGTATTCGTATTTTTATAAAGTTCTGACTTTGACCCTTGATTTATTTCACGTCGGTTGTTTCTTGAGAGTACGCCATATACTTCCTTTTGTTCACCCTTTGCTCTAAATTCTATTAAATTTGAATCATGTTTAACATTTTCAAATCTCTGGCATTCTTCAATAATCGTCTCAATCGTCATCTCTGGGTGTGAATCCATTTTTGCTAAAAGATGAGTACGGATTTCAGCTTCTCCAGGAGCCTGCAAGCCGCAAACAAAAATAAGGCACTTGAATTGGTCTACTGAGATATTTTTAAAACCGAATTTTTCACAATTAGCATTGACAGTTGCTCCATATGATGTGAAAGAATCTCTTGGATCTTTTTTTGTTTTTAAACAATTATATCTCTTTTGAAACGTTGATATTGATCGACCAAAATGTTTAGTTAACTTTTTTATGGTTTCATCAAAAGAAAAATCTGAGGGCTTATGTGGTAAAATAATATCTGAATAACGTTTAAATACGGTGTTACTTAACTTTGATATCAAAATCCGAACTCGAGTCTCCTCCTTCAATATAGTTCCTTCTTTTCTGAATATATCTTCAAACCGGCTGATCCAAATATCAAATGTATTATTATTTTCTGGATCATAATTAAATTCCGTTACACGCTGGGAAATTGAATCGATAAGCCGTTCATTACCATGTTGAGTCGTTTGTAATGTCTTCTCTAGAAGTTCTTTCACTTGCTCAAATGTAAATGCTTGACCTTCCATAATCCTCGTCGCCAGTTGTTATGTTCTTATTCGAATAGTTAAATAAAAGGACTAGGCGTAAATGTAAACAAAACCTTTATTTGCGAGACACCAAAACAAAACAATAATAATAAAATAAACATCAAGCGTCTCCATGGTTACCGCCATTAGATTCCATCATTGACTTAACAAAACTGTTTTTACTTTAAAAAGTCACATATATGCTATGTTTGGATTTAACCATAAACAGTATTAATACAACGCATTGTCAAATCATAAAAGAGTTAATATCAGCTGATTTGAATAAATCAAACTAACTTTTGTATTTAATTATTTTTTTTATATTTGTTTTTATTTTAAACATTTTACGGCTTTCATACTATTTATTTTTTAAATCTATTATTTTTCATTTGTATTTTAACTTATTTGATTAAATATTAGATATTACACTGCTTTTGACTCAACTGGATCGAAAGGACTTCCTTAATTATTAATAAAATTGGAGTAATTTTTGGAGACGGACTGATAAGTGAATTAAGTGGATATTGATGAGGCAGTCCAAAAAAGGAAGATAATTTATACTAGAAAGAATTTAATTTTTAGGACAGAATCTAAGATTTTAATTGAAATATTATTAAATTGCGATATCAGAGGGGATTCATCCCCCCAGGAGTCGAACCTGAGAACTTTTTTGTCTCGAGGGTGTGAGCTAACTGCCCGGAAAGCAAGTTAGTTCTCAGGTTCGACTCCTGGGGGGATGAATCCCCTCTGATATCGCAATTTAATATTTCTATTAAAATCTTAGATTCTGTCCTAAAAATTAAATTCTTTCTAGTTTAAAAATGATTTGTTAATCTGAACCCGAGATCATTTTTGAAAAACATTCCAACTCTTTTCAAAATTAAGATGCTCAATTCTTTACTTTTATATTAAAATAGCAGGACTTGTATGAAAAACTTTTTTTCATTTTAAGCTAAATTTTTTAATTTCCGTTATATATTAATGGAGTGAAAGATTTCTATGCTTACATCAAAAATTGCGATTCAGAGGGATTTTTTTTGTCTCGAGGGTGTGAGCTAACTGCCCGGAAAGCAAGTTAGTTCTCAGGTTCGACTCCTGAGGGGATGAATCCCCTCCGATATCGCAATATAATAATATTTCTATTAAAATCTTAGATTCTGTCCTAAAAATTAAATTCTTTCTAGTTTAAAATTGATTTGTTAATCTGAACCCGAGCTCATTTTTGAAAAACATTCCAACTCTTTTCAAAAATAAGATGCTCAATTCTTTACTTTTATAATTTATAGTATTTTTTTATTTTTATTCAAAAACCGACGTTTCTGAAGCTATTCCCTCCTTCTTCAGGGTTTTGAAAAGTCAGTGAAGGAAATCCAATGCGACATTCCCCTCTGTCTCCTCTTTCAGTGGCAGTAACAATAATATATTGTATATCATTTTCAGCAGAATTACTACATTATAATTCTGCTGAGAATGAAATACAATATATTATTGTTACTGCCACTGAAAGAGGAGACAGAGGGGAATGTCGCATTGGATTTCCTTCACTGACTTTTCAAAACCCTGAAGAAGGAGGGAATAGGCTCCGAAACGTCGGTTTTTGATTAAAAATAAAAAGATAGTATAAATTATCTTCTTTTTTGGACTGCCTCATCAATATCCACTTAATTATTAATAAATATCTTTAAAAGAGTAATTAAGATTTCGATAAAAATAAATTCTAATAAACAATTCTTTGCTAAAGATTGAACAGATTATAGAATCAAAACATTTTTCTATTCTTAAGGGATTGTAATCCTGACACACAGACATACAGACAGGCACCAGGAATGAAAATAAATTATCTCAATTTTTAAACAAAAAGATTCAATTTTATACTCCG
This sequence comes from Forficula auricularia, assembly GCA_024734495.1. NCBI lineage: Eukaryota > Metazoa > Arthropoda > Insecta > Dermaptera > Forficulidae > Forficula > Forficula auricularia. Next base: position 7,288,485 of record JALMQS010000118.1, read on the forward strand.
ACCACCCTGCGAGATTAAGCCAAAGAATGTGCCGAGTAATAAGAAGTAACTTATATAGTAAAAAACATTCATACAATATAATTATATATATAAAAAAATTTCTTATTTTAGTGTCTACTCACCAGAGGGAGCCCGAATATTAACTGAATTAACCCGAAGATATTTTGAAATTTATAAAACCATCCACAGGACCCAGATACCTCCGGACCGAAGCCTAAAAAAAAAAAAAAATTATGTTAATAATGTTGTTGTTTTGTTTTTTCGCAGCAATGTTGTCTCCTATAATTAAATGCGGACATTAGAAAGAAAATCCCCTACTTATTAAAAGAGCATTATACCATCCTAATGATGCGTATTAAAGGCTTTGGAATTGTCCGCTAAGAATACATAATCGAGAAGAAATTACAAATAATTGAAGTGTGTTTTTAAGTGTACAATCTATTCGGGTGGTGTGTGTATTTCTATTTTAGTCATGTCTATAATCCCATCCTAATCCTATATGACAGATATCGTTTTTACTCATGAAAATTTCCAACTCTAGCAATTTTTATGACTGGCACATTGGATTTAATGTGCAAACCCGTGCATTTTTATTATTGTTAATTGAGGTTTAAGTGGTGGGCGTTTCTGTCGTTTAGTAAATTGAGAGCGTCGAGGCGAACAAATTGAGATTGTAAAAGTGCTTAAGATCATGATCATTAAGATAAAAATTTACATAAATATTAATAAACAAGATCGATGGAGCTTTCCATTCGCATCGGATTATTCATTAATTGAAATCATTTGGTTGTATTTAGCATAATAAATTATATTAAATAGGTATTACGGTATTACGATTTCATTAATTTAAAAAAAAGTATAGAATAAATAGAAAATTTATTTATTATGTTATTCGCGGACAATGTTTTGCATCTTCACTTACGAGCAAAGAAATGGAATCACCTCCCATGCGAATTATTAAATGTAATTTTCATTCTCAAATATAATAATAATCTATATAATAAAAATGAATTTCTGTTTCTTCGTAAGCGCAGATCTCTCAAATGCCTGGACCGATTTGACTAATTTTTTTTTTTAAATGTTCGTATTAGTCCAATTCAGGTTAATACGTAAAAAAATATTGGAAAAGTTGCCCGGAAAATTGCAAAATTCAGGAAAAACGAAAAAAAATTCAGGTTAACCAACATAGCTTGTCAAACAATAAAAGAACTAAACTAGCAAAAAAAAAAAAAACAAGAGTTGGCGGCCCTTTTTGTAAGATTTTTGAGTGTCATTCATTCTCAATAGTTCTAACTACATTATCGTTGAAGAAGAATTTAATATTGCAACAAAGATTATATATAGATGAAAAATATTTAATTTAAAATAAAATATGTTATTTAAAAATCATTTTTCTTAAAAATACCCTTGGGAATCTCACCTCATCCTTTTTCTATTGTATTTAAGACCCTCAGCCATTTCAAAAGAACTAAGCCTTTTGGCTTTATTATTCGAGCTCATTCATTCATTTCAATATTATTTATTTATTTCAAAGTTAATTATAAAGGATTATTGAAACTATACTAACTAAACTAACTGAAAGGAATTAATTAGCTTTTGGAATTTCTTTAAAAATATATTTTAAAGATTAAAACCAAATATATATTATATATATAATATATTTATTCTCTGTAACTATTAAAACATCAATAAAGCAGCTATGTGGGGGTCTAGCAAAAGGCCCGCCAAAGGCGGGCCTTGAAGCTAGTAATATAATATATTTCCATTAGATTATCATTCTACATTTATTTTATGCCTCCTCTACACTGTAGCCAACTTTGGCCAATTCAAGCCAACGCCAATGTGTAGAGGGGGGTTGACTTGTATTGGTCATTGGTTGACGCTGGCGATGAGATTGGCGATGGTTGGCCTTAGAAATATCAAAGAGGGCCAATGTTACGCAACGAAAGTGCGCAGTGGCTAGGTGTCGTTTCAACAAGGTCTTAGACATTGGCCCAACACTTGGACCACTGTGTGGAGGCACCGTCAAATTAACTCGTTTTACTGGTGGCCAACATGCTCAACTTGTTTGGCTCACGTTGGGCCATAGTATAGAGGGCCCATTAAATGCTGAAAAATGAAACTTGTAGAAAAAATATTTAAATTTCTAATAATTTACAAAGAAACATACAAAGTATCATTGAATTAATGAAAAGAGAGTAATTCCATTTCTTTATTCGTGAGTGTATTTACAAAAACAATATATAAATTGAGAATTATTAATGTTTTCATTTTTTCAAAGAAAATATAACTTAATTCTTAAGTTGGGGTGCCCGAAGCGATGATAGAATGATTGTGTGGCGCCATGAGAACATTTCAACATAAAGAGAACACAAACACCCAAATTAAGAAATTTATTAATTCGATCAGATCTTGAAAAGGAAAAAGATAACTTGTAAATCAAAATCTTTTACTAGTTATTGAACTACATTCAATCTTTTTAAATTTTCGATTGAAGATAAAAATTTTATAAAAAAAAAAATCAAATGTTGTATCATTCGCATAAATTTGCAACAGGTATAGCAGTGAATTGGACAACAAATTAAAAACACAGTGTTTTTATTAAACGGGCCATACGTTTCGTCAATATTTTGACTTCCTCAGTAATTCCAAATAAATCCTAACTTATTAAAAAAAGTCCTCGGTATTCTAGTGCATATTTTTTTTCGTTTCTGTATTTTTCCTTGTTTGTAAATATCTGAAACATGGATAAAAATAATTTTCAAGTACCTGTGACATTTTTCTATCTCTCGGTCAGGATTCCGATATCCACGATAGCTCAAGTATCAAAGGTCCTAGAAAGTTTCTTCTAGTGCTAATAGGTTTCTATTTTTCTATTTCTATTATTTTACTATTTTTACTATTTCTTTTTCTATTAAGAAACCGGATTTTTTGTACTTTCTAACTTAAAATCATACAACTGAAAATGCAGAAAATGAAAAATATCGCATTTTAAAATGTGAAGGGCTTCCAAATGGTTGTGCTATTTGTTACACCCTTACACCGCTGCTAAACAGTCAGATGGTGAAAAAATACCAAATAATCAAAATTTACAGAAAACGTAATTAGTTTTGGAAAAAATAATTTACTTTTAAGATGTGAAAATGGACACATCGTTAAATTTTATACTATTCAGGCATAGGTAGATGTGAAAATGCATTGTTGCCTAAACTCTAGGCGCTTCGATAGAAACCTCCCAGACATATCATTCGATTCTAACTCATTGGAATTCAGTGATAAGATTTCATCTTTGGGGTTTGAACTTTCTTCGAATGACCATATCTCAACCGCTGGTAAAGCTGCTGCATGTACGCTTGGTCTTCTATTTAGGCCTAGATCCCATTTTACGCCCAACTAACTTCTTACCCCAGTCGTCTACTGGAAGCGACAACGCGCTACGGAGATAAAGCGCGACAAGTAGCAAATGGAGTAGAGTAGTATTAGTACTAGTATTTAGTAAATAGAGTATTCTATCATTGTCACACTACATCGACCTAGCGCGTTATCTCTTCCAGTGGACGACCGGCCTTACACTGTATAAGACCCACGATTTCGCCAACTCTTTTACCAGAGACTGGAACTCGCTTCCAGCTAGATTTTTCTAATTACAGGCCTATCTCGATCACCTCTGTTCTTTCCAAAATAATGAAATTGGTTATAAACCAACACGTCCTTCATCATTTAGAAAATAATAAATTAATTCACGATAGGCAATATGGATTTAGAAAAAATCGTTCCACAGGCAACATCTTAACCTATGTCACCCACACCTTGAACAAAGCTCTAGAGGCCGGAAAAGAAACTCTCGCTGTAGCCCTTGATATCACCAAAGCTTTTGACCAGGTTTGGCACAAAAATCTTCTTGCCAAACTGCCTGCCTTTGGATTCACACCAACACTTCCCAAATGGATAGAAAGCTTTCTGACAAACCAAAGTATAAAAGTTATGGTGGATGGAATATCATCTGAATCGTTCTCCACAAACGCTGGTGTTCCCCAAGGCTCTGTAATCTCCTCCACACTCTTCCTAATTTATATAAACGACGTTATCGAACAAACCTCAAACCCCACTCATTGTTACGCCGACGATAGCACTCTAAACAGCAAACCCTCACTCCCGAATAATCGAATCAATGTTGCCTCCTCAATTACTCTCGACCTAGGCAAACTGAATAAATGAGGCTCTCAAAATTTAGTTAACTTTAATTCAAACAAGACTCAATGTTGTCTAATTTCTAGGCGCGAAAATAAAGATTTCCCTGATATTCACTTCGATTCGAATACCCTAAAAATGTGTGACAGCCTATCCATGTTGGGCGTCTCAGTCACATCTGACCTGTCTTGGAATGAACACATCTCCTCTGTGGCGAAATCTGCAGCAAGGAAGATTGGCTTCTTATTCAGGTCCAAGCGATTTTACAAACCCCCACAACTTCTCACCATCTACAAGGCCCAAATCCGCCCCTGTCTCGAATACGGCTCTCATCTGTGGAGAGGAGCCTCAAAATATTCTCTCGCTACGCTGGATGCAATTCAGAAACGAGCCGTCAGGCTGATTAACGATTCTACCCTCACCGACTCCCTGGACTCACTGACTCATCGAAGAAATGTCTCTGCCCTTTCCCTTTTCTATAGATACTATCACGGCAGGTGCTCTGATGAGATAAAATCAATAATTCCCCCCAAAGCATGCTTTGCACGTAGCACGCGTTATGCCGACTCCCAACACTCTTTCGCGGTCAAACTGGAAAAGTGCCGGACCACTTCATTCGCCAATACATATATCCCCATGACTTCAAGGAACTGGAACTCTCTCCCAGCCTCCATCTTTCCCAGCACCTATAATCTTCAAACCTTCAAAACCGGGGTGCATAGACACCTACGTCTACACCCTCTCACTTAATCAACTTTCCCTTCTCTTCGGTAATGCAAGGGTCTTTTGAGATCCATAGGAGCTGCATCTTTACTGGCGCACCCTTTCTTGCATTCGATTGCATTAAAATAAAAAGCTACCCTCTTCCCGTGACATATAACTTTCAGCTGTTTAAGAGCCGCATCTAGATACCTTCGACTCATCTTCTTTTAACGATGGAGGGGCCAACACAGTCCTTTAGGGGATGCACTTCTTTGGTTTAACTTCTTTTCTCATCAATTTCTTAAAAAAAAAAAAAAATATTGAAATAAAATTTGAGGCGAAAACTCTTTGTAATATTGGCGTATTTATTTAGCCTTCCGCCGACATTTCGGACCCTCATTAATCTTTCTCACAAGCTGACATACTTACTGGACACTGGTACATGTAGTGATTTCATGCTTCATTATATTATTTTGGTTTGATTTTCCTATAAACCACTAAGTTAACTGTCTAAATAGTTATAAATATAATGAACTTAGGAGTCCAATATATATATATATATATATATATCAACATGTTTATTAACCCAATCAAGATAACTCGGAAGGAAAAATCTTTCCAATTATTTATTTATCGTATTTATTTATTAATTTTTTTCTATCCGAAATTCCTTTCTAAAGTGGATCTATTATTATATGACATGAATATTATTGGTTCAGGATAGATAATGAATGGAGGTAGACATTGTTAATAAGTTGGCATCGAAGGTGGAATGCATTGATTTTGACCCGGAGTGTGAACCAGCAACCTCAATTGAGTCATTTTTCTTCGATTCGCTTTTGTCAGATGAAGAAGGGAGATAGCAAGATGGTCTCTTCGAAAAAGAACTTGCTTTTATCTCGCTGCTTGATTCTCTGCTTTGATATTTGGATAGTTTAAACTTAATGATGATTCGTTTATTTATTTATTTTTATTTATCTATCTCATTTCATGATTTATAAAACTAGAATATATTATTCGATAGTCTTGATAGGCTTTGCCTGGTGAGCAGTGAAATGCATTGAGTTTAGTTGAAAATGGCTGGATTCCACTCTACTCACGATAATTTAATAAAGGAAGAGTTATAAGCCAGCCGATTGCGAGTAGAACTCGTATCTATACAAATGGTTCAGTGACATTTCTTCCAAAATATTCGAGATTTCAAATTGGATGTTATTTATCGAGAATGAGAGAATTTTTGTAATTTTTCATATTTTTACGTTAAGCCACTTCTAAACACTGAAAGTTACAAACATATCTTTAAAACATCTACTTTACCACCTTAATTTGAACCAAATGGCCTATTAAAAAAACATTTTATTTTTTATTTTTACCGGCACAGAAAATTTAACCCTAATCAAAAGAATAATTCGATTAAAATTTGAAAACATTTTTGTTTTCGTTAAAAATTAATATACAATATATCTACATAATTTTCAAGCATGTACCTTGTTTAGCATATGAACTACAATGCTCTAACAAATATTTTAGCTACACCAATACATACCTGTTTTACTTTTGAACAGAAATTTAAAATAAAAAGTAAATTATATTTACGTATATATACCATATACTGATTAGTGAAACTACGTTTCTGTTTTTGGAAAAACAATGTGAAGCCCCTAAAGAATGATGCCACGAAAGTCAGAGCTGAATTTTGGTCTTTTGTCAGTGGGGGGGGGGGGGGGGCTTTAATTTTCCGCCGCCCCCCCCCCCCTAAATGCTATATAAAACAGGAAAAGTATAATAAAAAATTGTTTTATATCTTCAAGAATAAATCATTTAAATTTTAACACCATTGTTTTTTAAAATTACATTACAAAAATTTCCCTCTGCTCATCAGACATCGAAATGAAACATATCTAATAAAATTTTTGATAGATTTTTAAATATTTTTTTTTTATATATATAAAATTATCAAAGTATTTACGATTTTTACTTTCACATTTTCTCTATTGGGAAGGTTCTCAGTGAAAATGAAAATTTTACAAGAGCAACACAGACAACAAAGCTTTGAATAAAATGACCTAGAGAATTGAGACGTTAAAAATAAATTAGATGAACAGAAAAAGAATGACAACAAGTTAGGAATAGATTAGCTGCAGGTTTCAAGTAGGTAATTTCGAAGGGTCTGAAGTGGCCCTGACCTAACCTCTCCTTTAATTGAGTTGTGTATTCCCATTCTTTCTAGTCAGGATAATTTAACTACGTTAATTTATCAATCGGTTAATAGAAATGAAAACATAGATACATAATATATAAAGAATGTTCCTATCTATTTTTCCAGTAATTGACCTCTCTCTGTTCTCAGCTTTCTTCTTAGGTTATAAGAAAAAGAATAAAATCTTGTATGTTTTAAATAATGAATCCTTTGTTCCATTACAAGGATGATGATTAGAAATATAAGTTCTTTTTTTTTACTGTCAATCGTGAAAGAAAATATTTTTTTTAAATCATGGGAGAATTACTTTCATATTGGTTTTCATTAAATTCCATCTACGCATAGTAAAAGTTAATTAAAATCCCAATTTAATATGTCACAAATTTTCATCTTTTACACACGAACAATTCAAATTTAAATGTGTCCAAGACAAATCAAAATATATTGAATTTACTCGATTTTATGTTTTTATTCTGTTTAAAAATTATCTAAAATGTGAAAAATAATTATTAATTTGTTGTTTTTACTATGTTTGGATGTAATTACATATGTCTGGATTAGGATAGTTATTACACTTAAAGAATGAAAGGTGGTAGAAAGTTCACCCTATTTCTGGAGTCGTTTTCAAATGCTGGGGGTGAAGTAATAGAGTCAATCAAAAGTTTTCACTCACAGCACTTACAAAACTATCCCAGAAATAGGCAGTGAAAAACCGTGAATTTTGATTTCTGATTAGATTTTCTCATTAAATATGTGAATTCTAGCTCGTTTTAGCCGAAATATATCTGAGATAAGTTTCACCAGACGGACACTTTCTTTTGATTTTTAAATCTCAGAATTCCAAAGACTGTTTGAAGTGTCAAGGTAAGATAACTTGTACCCTAGACCCTAGAACATACCAATGAATAAGAATAATTTTTTCTCCTAAAAAATAATCCTAAAATTTTTCTTTCAAGAACATATTCACTCTGAACAGTTTAAATGTTGAAAATATGTGGATGTTCGTAAAACTTGAATGTCATTCCAACATTCATAATATTTTCTTTAAAAATTTAAAAATTATATACAGTATACGAAATTCTGATGAAATTGTATAATGAATTTGAATTGTTCTTAATATATTTTATTATAGTTCTTTTGATTCAAGCCAGCAATTCATCAATGCTGGTTTTTGCCTAATTAACTAAACGGATTGACTTGTAGAATGTGGAAGAGTGGAATGTCAACCGACACCAAATGACAAATTGGGAACAAAGTTGAAAATAATAGCAGATCCGATGGTCAGTTATTTGATCACGATCTGGACATGTTGTCCGAATTTATTGGTAATTTATATGGGGACATTAATGGAGCCGAAAGTCGTGTAAATCAATTTGAGCAAGACTTATTGATCGCAGAGCAAACCTGGTCCAAGGACTAAGTGGTCAACAGAACGAATCCAATTTCCAAAAGTCCTGTCGGATGCCTTTGTGCTTCAAATCGCTTCAAACGACCCTGTGTACAAGATCGAATGCCAACACTATCAATTCACTCTACATTTTTGAACAAAATAATAAATCTCGATGCAAATTTCCATTAATTTGTTTCACCGTATCATCAATTGATCTTTTCAATTCTAATATTTGCAAATTTCTGCATATTTTAATGGAAATTCTATCTGTACCTAATATGGATATTTAATATAGCATATCGTTAAATTTTTCTCTTTATATAAATAGCTGGTAGTTCTTAGTGAAGCGTGTAAATACCATTAGTAAACGACAAAAGCGCATTGAGTTGATACTAAGAACAACGATTGTAAATTACCTGCTGTTTTCTGCAAGAATTGAAATAAACCGATGTAAATAGGAAGCAATGCAATTTGCTAACCATGTTCTTGGTACTAGAATATGCATGTATATTTCCATGTTTTCTAATATATTATGAATAAACATTACTTTTATCTAAAATTAGAGTGTTGAAAAATATGTACTTATTTAAATGATACTAATCAATTTAGTGAATGTATGTGGTACTTACGTAGATAAAGAATTTTAGCCGTTGAATTCTGTAATGATATTTATAAGGAAAATTGAAATTGAAAATGTTCAAAAATGCAACACCCATTCACGATTAAATTAGAAACTAATTAAACAAATGAATTCGTTTTTCTTTATGATTTCAAGAGATTAGAAGTCTTGAAAAGATTTTGTTTTGCCGAGAAGTGGTTGATTAATAAAGAGAAATCAAAAAATCTTCCGTCATTCGTCTTTCTGACGACATTTATAACCTTCAGTTTTTCAAAATCAACGTTGATCCTATCCCTGAAATGTGTAGTCCTACTTTTCAAGATTCAAATGTTAAACCCGGTCTACAGGGACTGGAAATTTTTAGAGCAACATCTTATTACATCAAAATCATTATAATAAATAAATAAATACTTAAATAGAACGATTTGGCAAATCAAATATATAAAACAATTTTATAACAGTAAAAACAATTAAAGCTTGATGCTTTGGTGGTTGCGTTGCTTGTCGAATTAAAACTTTGGGCTGAAACTACCTAGATTGTATATTTTTTTTTTTTTTTTTTTTATTTAATGTCACCGGGAACAAAGCCCATTTAGACAGCACATAAGTAAAGTGTTAGTAGGGTTAGTGGGGGAGCCGAGTTTTCAGCCGGTAGAAATTTTTATTCGTCAGCTAGGATCGAACCCCGGCCTCCCATTCCAACATCGTCATAATCGATCGATGTCGAAACGAGGCCAGTGTGTTAGCCAACTGAGCCAACCCGGCTCCCCTAGATTGTATATATCTAATGAGAAAATCTCAGAAAAACAAGGATATAAAGAGTAGGTACATTATGAAACCAAAATAGAAAAAAATTACTACCTATTCATGACTACGATTGTTAAGAAAAATCTGATTATTTAGAGTTTTATCTTTTCAGCTGTCATCTGTCGATAAAATTTAGAATGCGTAATGAATTGGAAAGGCATCAGGAAGGATGGCAGTAGCAAGAGAAGGACGTCAGATAAGAGAGGAAGAATGTACAGCCCTGCTGGCTTGTTTGGTTACATCAGACGCCAACTTCACTTCTGATGTTCCAGGCTGATTAATTTTTATTATCTATCCGCTTAACAAATCTCGGAGATTAAAACCATTTCAATAACCATCACTTTGTACTGAATTATTGCTGATAACATCTTGTTTCGTTTCTGAAGATGTTATTTTATGGGTTGGCTGCAGGTGAAGAGGGGAGAACCGATTAGCATTAAATGCCTATTAGGATATTTAGATAATAATATAAAAAAATAACAAATTAGATAAATTTCAATGCTCACAATATTCTTACACTATTTACAAGCTAACAACAGAATTATATTATTTTAATGGTGGAACTTGGATAGTCAAGTGCATTGCCGTAAGCAGAAGTTTCACTTTTCTCTTTTTAAAAATATAGTGCAAACATTTTTGGAATGAAATGACATGAACAATAAATCGTAAAGCCTGCTGATAGCCCTGCCTGGTATATCTTCCAGTTCAAGCAGGTCAAAGACAAGTTCAAACGAGTTTTAGTCGAATAAAAATTGTTCTAGCTGAGGAACTATTAAAATAGAAATAATACAAAAAAAAAGAATAAATAAAGATAATTCTTCTTTGGACTAATCTATTTCTAAGACCTCTCAATATATAAGATCGGAAACAACTAAGAGTGCTGTAGAATTAGGAGAAATCTAAGATTTTCTTATAGGAGATGCTGTTTCATTGTAGAAGATGGTCGATTTCCAATTCAGGGACTGTGGAGGTTAAGTTACAAGATGTAATTTCTGACCCCTACCCTCCCTCACAAGCAGTATCAGTTTGGGGCGAAGGTCCCAAAATATATTTTTTAAAAATCTAATGTTAAATTTGAAAAATATAGGAAATAATGCCGTATTCGATGAAATTTGCAAAAAAAAAAACTCATCAACCGCCACTGGTATGTACATATATATTATTTATTTGTTTGAGACTATAGTTTCGAAGGCATGGCCCTCATCACCAGTCTTTTTATTTAATTATAAATATTATTTTTCATGGAGTCAGTATCGCGTGGATATTGAAAATTTGCTTTTCTTCACATTTGCCAAACATTAGTGCAAGTAATTGAAATAGTTTAACTTTTATTCCTCTTTTTTATGTAAGTGAAAGTAAAAATATTTTGGCGAAATAAGTGCTGTCCAGATTCTACAAATTCCTGATTTTTCGTTAGGTCTACATTTTTACTATATTATATTACCTAAGGGACAATACGATACTATATTATATTACCTAAGGGACAATACGAAAACCGAATATTAATAGAAACTAAAAACATTAATCAAAATATACACACAACTGCCTTTTTGTTTGACTTATTCTATCCATATAATAAATTCCAAAGAGGTTGCTATTTTTCTTTACCTGAAGACCGACATTTGAGTTTCTTAACCTTTAAAATGATAGTAGGAGTAGAAGGAACCTAGTTCTTTCAAATTTTAAATGAAGTGCGATTTATGGTACGATCCTGCGTCCTCTCTCGTGCAGAACGGATTTGTTTGATCAGAGTGGTATTTAAGCAACGTGGAGGCCCGAAAGGAAGCTGCGTGTCGGTAGTTTGGATTCTCGGGTGTGTGTTCTGATCCTCGTGTCAGATGATATTTATGTTACTATTGTCTGGGGTCCCTGGGATGCTGCCTCGTTTTGAATTTACCGAAGCGCACTGATGGTCTTTTTCAAAGTACCAGCTATTCATTATACGGCGACTAAATCACGGAGTATTATTCCCGACGAAATTGGTGAAAGGATGAAAGAGTAATATTAAAGCGGAGTTTACTAACTTAAGACATATATGATTCCTCCATCTGACCTATTAAAAAATTTTATTTGGTAAAATTAAGATATTTTTTCACAATATTTTTTTTTTAATTTTATTAAACCAATTATTTTATATGAATTAATGTATACATTGTATTTGAGCTTCGACTTCGGAGATTACTTCTCCACCATCGACTGTCCTTGATCATCTTTTTAGTCCTTGTTTTTAATAAGAGGAAAAAACTAATTAAATAAAAAAACCTCTTTTTAGATAATTTATATAATTCCAATCATTGTGTCATCATCCCTTCCTTTTTCACAATAACACATTACAGGAAAAGTGAAAACTTTTGTTCTGCCTAGTGAGTTTGACAAGCTAACAATATAAATATTATTTTGATTGTTTATGTCCATCGATTAAATTAATAAGTTGTTGTGGGGATCGGGTTAGGCTAGGTGGTAGCGTGTCAGTCTGCTAACCATGTGGACCTGGGTTCGAATCCGACTCGAGGCATCAGGCTAAAATCTGACCCCGGGGTAGAGACACATTTTAAAAATAATAATAAATAGTATCGTAAATTGGCTAGAAAGGCCGAAAAGTCAAAAAAAAATAATAAGTTGTAGGGAAATAAGGACAATAGCATATGCAAATATTTTTTATTTTATGCTAACGTTTCGTCAACTTTGTTGACTTCCTCAGGGCTCAAACAAATTAACTTCTTTGCATATTTGTCAATTTATAAATATTCATTCTTAGCAAACACATATATTTCCTATAAACGTTGGCATAAAATAAAAAATATTTGCATAAGCTATTGTTCTTATTTCCCTATTACAACTTATTAATATAAATATTCTCCTCTGTTTTTCTGCATTTCGAAAATTCTGATCATGTAAAAGTCAAAATCTAATAGGTACTAAATTTTTGGCACAAAAAAAATTTAGTACAACTTTCTGTTCATGGTTAGTGTAAGTAGATATCAGAAGTCAGATCGGTTGCCTACCTAGACAGGCAGAGAAATAAAATCCTGAAAAATGATTTTTCTCAGCGTATTAGAAATTTCTAAACGACTTACTAATTTAATCTAAAAAAAAGACCAAAAAATATCATCTATTCTCTAATGAATGAAAATAGAAATCGATGATTTATTTAATCCCAAAGGAAAGTGACAACAAAAATAACAGGATATTTAAAATAAAAACCTTATTAATTATTAAAAAAAAGAGATTAGTTTCGAAAATCTCAAAATATATTTAAAGAAATTGGTAATATCCTAATATCCTATCTCCGAATCATTAGAGTCGTTTTTCGACAAATAAAAAACCTAAAAATATAACTGAAAACATCTTCAGTTAATGAAAGTACTTCCGAATAAAATTTTATAAAATTTATACACTATGAAAAATATGTAATTTTTGATTAAATATTGAAAAGAACTTTAGAGTAGTATTTCACTAAAACGGAAAAAATTGACGAAATTAATTCTTTAGTACTTTTCGCGGTCTAGCGATTCTGAATTCGAACACTTAGAAATGCCATATATAGTTTACTTAGAGAAAGTGGTGTAGGTTTTAGGTGAAACATGATATTAATTAATAAAGTAAAGGGTGTGTAGTTTCACAGTGAATGAAATAAAACTCAAAGAAGTTTATACAAACTGAATATATTTCGGATTATTAGTCCATCATCAGGTTAAAAACAGTTTTTTAAGCTGTAAACTCCTGATGATGGACTAATAATCCGAAATATATTGAGTTTGTATAAACATCATTGAGTTTTATTTCATTCACTCTGAAACTACACACCCTTTACTTTATTAATTAATTTCCATATAGTTTAATTAAATAATCATAATAGTTGAGTGTTTCGAATTTCGAATTTGTTCAGAAATCGAAGGGGAATGGAACCGCTATTCCCAAAAGGAAAATAAAGGTTCAAATTGTCGATAGAAGAATACTAAATTTTTTAAAATTTACCTGAAAGTTTATCTATACTAAACATGAGGTATCATGGATAATTTTCATTTGATTTGATTAATCGGATGCGATTGCCAAGTACGTGAACACAATCCTTCTGGCATGTAATAAAAATGATTCATTACCAATTGGATTTAGTAGACAATCTCTCATGAATTCTTTAGTGTAAATTAGTAGATTTCAAAAAGTCCCTTTCTACGAAATATTAATACTTATTTGATAGAGTTTTTCTTTAGGAGACGGACTGGTATAAATATGCAATTGGATGTTGATGAAAGCAGTCCACGGTGGTTGTAAAAAAATAAACATATTGATCATCAATTGCTTTTTACTTTATTTCTACTGGAGATGAAAAATTTTTATGATGTTTTTTTGGCATTGTCAAAGGAGACAGAAAGTAATTATGACTTGAACTACTTTCATTGACTTTTTGTTACCCTGAAGAAGGAGAGAATAAATCTCCGAAACGTCGGTTTAACAAATAAATGTAAAATAATAAAACCTCTATAGTCTTATTTTTTACAACCACCGTGGACTGCTTTCATCAACATCCAATTGCATTAATACTTATAATAATCTATAATCATGAAAGATTTCAATTTGCCAATGGTAATAGATACAAATTTTCTTATAAAATCATAAGATGGTGTCATCATTATCGCACCTCGCAGGTGAGCCAGATGGCTCGGATTTCTGTTACTGGCACTCGGGTTCGATTCCCGAGGGGATTAAAAACAACTCTTCTGACATATAATTAAAAATATTCCATTCCATGGGATTTAATAGATGACAGCAACTTATGATTCTAAGAATCTATAATCAATTTTACATTACTTATAAAAAAAAATCATAACACGAAAAAAACAATATAATAAAAATGATTAAAAAGAAAAAGAAGACAAAAATTCAAATATCAAATAACAAATCATTTCTTCTAAGGCCAGAATTTATTTTTTAGATTTAATATACTTCACTTATTCTAAATAAGTGAAAGTTAAAAAGAGATTAAATTTGAAAATCCGATAATAAATTAAAAGTCATCGTTACTATTTTATCCCATCTGGATTCTTTCATTATAAGACTAAATAAACACCAGATTCAGACCTTAAAGTACCGTATATAATTCAATTAGGTAGGTTCAGAAGTTACTTTTTTTAATATAGGTATATTATATATAGAGAGATGTAGATCTATCGACTAAATCATTCTAAAGAGTAGGATGAAGAAAGAAAAGAAAGAAAAAAATGAAGGAGGCCGAATCTAGGGATAAATCAAAGGGATCGTGGCTCTAACGAACCGGCTCACGAGTCGAACAAACAGTTTAGTTACATTTAATTGCTCAGCATGGCTAACGGGAAGAGACATTAATAAATTTAGAGAAATAAATTATAATAAAATAAAAAATAATAATAATATTCTGGCGCGTTTAGTGCTCATCATTACATTAAAAAGATGTTGTAGCAGAGATATTTCTTTTATTATTTTAGATTTCTTCATAAAAAGAAATGAGGTTGTCCCCTGCTTGATACAAATAAACATATACATATATACCTATATATAATGAATATAAATATGTATTATATATAATTTATTCGTTAGAGCAGGGTTCCCAAACTTGTCGGCCTCCCTGGTGTAATGGTCAGCATGTCTGGCTGGTAGCCCGGAGGTCTCGGGTTCGATTCCCGGCTATACCCAGACATTTTTCCTGTAAGTAGGGTCTGGAAACAAATTAAGTGGGAGATAAATTTAACCTAATTTATTGCACGGAGAATTTACCACTGCTTGAAGCCCCTAAAAAGTTAGTAAATTGGATTGTATCTAACTTTCTGAGATTTGGATCGTGATTTCGGCTTCTTTCCTTATACTCTGTTCTTTACACAATGGAGGGGCCAGCCCATACAGGCCTTTAGGGGATGGACCTTCTGGTGTTACTCCTTCTCACATCAATATCATTAAAAAATAAAAAAAAAGTTGCGGCACCTTTTTTCAATTAAAATGGCGCCCTATCCTAAGTAAAAGTATGTCTGATCGTAAAAGTAAGAAATAAAAATAAATAAAAAATAAATTTTTAGCTTCTCACTTTGTTTCTTCTCTAGTTAGCCAATAAATAAATAAGATTTTAATTTTTAGTTAAATCACAGATAATAATAATAATTATTATTGTGATTTAACTAAAAATTCAAATCTTAATAAAATTAATCACAAAGATAAAAGCTTCAACAGCTTCATTATTAGAAATAAATAATTTGAAATGAAAATAAATATGTGTGGGATTTATTATTATATATTTTTTTAAGGCGTAATAAATATTTTGCTTTCTTTAGTGTTTGTGTTTTAGTTTTATGAAATGTCTGAAACTGAGAAATGTTCACTCGTTCATGTATGTTAATTTGGATTTCTAAACCCACGATAGTGGAAAACGAACGGTCGTAGAAAGTTCATTCAGGTCCCATAATAATATCTACTGTCGATCTTACTAGATTCCCATAATCTACAATAATTCAAAAACGTTAAGTTATAATTTTTTTGTCGGTCCGGATTTCCCATTTTTATCACTAATCAAGAACGCAGAATCGTTCAGTTCCTTCTAGTGCCAAAAAATTTGTATTTTATTTGGTCACACACGCAGATAGATAAAGAGAGAGATTTAAAAAATTTTGGATTTAAGGTGCCTGAAAAATTGGAAAAAAAAATCGAATTCGAACATTTTTAGGAATATAAAAAATTAAATCATTTTGATTTGGAAATTTTATTATCAAATTAAACACGCTCAGCAGCCTTTAGCTTGCAAGCCTACCGAGGAAATTTGATTAGAAAAAATAAAATATTTATTTTATTAAAACAAATTTCGTATGAATTGATTTTCTAAAATGAAAACCCCATAATAAATATCTGTTAATTCTTATTTATTATAAAAATCCATCTAATAAAAATAAATTCATTGTATATAATCAATTAATTAAAAAAATGTATTCGATAAATTTTTTCTTTCCTTAAAAGCAAATGAAAAGAATCTACCGAAATTTCGAAAAAATAATTCCCTTATTTCATTGAAAATATTTTAAAAACAATTAAAGAGATAAAAATAATAAATTCTCTGAAATACAATTGGGGTAGAATGTCTCACTTTGGTATAGAGAAAAAAGGGTGTGAAATATATAATTGGGCGCTTTTATAGTAATCCCGGATACATGTCGAGACAAGTCCATCTCCATTGGAGACATTGAAACACGCTCAGATTTAAAATAAAGAATTTCTATTAATCAAGTAGGTATAGTAAGAGTTTTATGAATAGCGTCTATTTCTCCTTAACATAAGCTAACTATTTTAATACTAATAATAAAATTGCATGCAAAGTATATTATATAGAGTTGAAATATGTTAAAAAATTGCAAAATAAAAACAAATGAAAAAGAATTATACTTTCAAACTAACGTTACAGGTTAAAACACGTATGAAATAATTTTTTAGTAAAAAAGTAAAATATAAGATTTCAAGCGATTCAATGCAAATAATTAAATTAGTCATACACACAAAAATATATAATATACCATATATATATACTCCTCCCGGGCCCCAAAAAGTCAGGGCCCCGGGGCATTTGACCTCCTTGGCTCCCCTTCTGTGCTTCGCAGCTCACATGTGAAAAGCCCGCGGCTCTCTGGTGCGCCACGGCGCACAGTTTTGGAATCTCTGCTTTAGAGAATATAGTTTCAAAGATTTAATTTTCATCATCAGTATTTTTAATTAAAAATATTTTGTTATTTCTCATGGGTTCGATTGTTAATTGACCAGCTTACTATTAAAACAAAATAAATTTACCTGAATCCAATCCAGTATTTGAACCCATGCGAAATAACAAATAGAATATTTATAATTAAAAAGATTGATGATGAAGGTCAAACCTTCGAAACTATAGTCTAACAAATAACATACTAGTAAATATTATATTAATGGAGTCATAGACCGTGACGTCATAAGCAAACATGGCTCCCTCTCAACGCCTGGAGGGTATTCCTCTTCTATGCTCAAGAATACAAATGGTTGCATAACAACTAGGCGAAAAATGCAATATGGTTAAAATTACGTGTAATTTATAAAAAAAATTACATAAATGAGTATATATACTAGATTCTATTGTCACCAGCATCAAAAGTGTTCATAAATTTTCAGCTCAATCGGTTGGGTGGAACTGGTTAAACGATTCATAAACTCGATTTCAGCCTTTATAGGTATAATAGAACAATAGAAATATTATTAATAATTAAACAATTAAATACCCCAGTGCCTCCCAATCAATCGCAGACCCCAAAGGCCGAAAATGATTTTCACTTCACCCGACGCGCGATCACAACGAGGCCGTGTAAATACAATTATATACAAAGTTAAATTTAGGGAACGAAGAAAAGATTATTTTTATTATAGATAAAAGGATCAGCCGGAGCTCGAACCCTAAATTTAACATTATCAATAATATTATAAATATTAAGAAAAAAATTTTAAGTCAAAACTCAATATAGAATGGGGCGTTAAATTTTCGACGTTAAATTTGCCTAGGCTGATCATCTGATCCCGTAAGCATATCGGTGTAGCTAGATGCAGTTACATATAGTTACCTCGCTGGAGCTCTCACAACGGGTTCCAGAATCGACCAATTAATCATCATTGTAGAAAAACTTGCCCTTAAATGATTCTAAATTTAAACACATCAAATTGTGATTATTTCTTCGAAAATCTTGATATATTTTTTCACATTCAAAATTGAAATTCTGCCTTTATTCTTAAAAAACTTTTGGGGAGATGTTCCATTTCTTCCTATTTTAGAAAGAGCTCTGGTATACTGATTAGATTTTGGAATATCTGGTTCAAAATTGCGAAAATATTTTTTGAATTATTCTACTGAGATTTTAAAGAGAATGTTATATTATAGCCATAAATGAACAATTTATATTTAAGTTTATTAATCATTATTAGGGCAGCTCTAGTGTACCGAGTCTTGAAATAGTGTTTACTTTTTATTATTTAATGTGCGGGTGAGCGATTCTTTCATTAGAATCTGATCGATGAAAATAATTAAAAAGAGCGCGTAAAGAATCATCTCTCTTTCATTAGAGCTAATGTGTATTGCAAGAATGCCTGAAACAGGCCTGGACTTGTATGTGGATGCCACTTACAAGAATAGACCTGTTTCAGACTATTAGAGATTAATTTACTAATTTCTATTATTCTAGAAATGGCTGTTTACACTCGGACCAAAACGATACTCGTTATAGAGAGAGAGAATATTCAATTGGACTTCATTAAAATTCAGACAAAAATCTACAAAAGAAATTACTTGTTGCAGCGTACCGAGTTTTTATTTTTTCTTCTATTTTTTGTATTAGGTTGGTGCATAATCAACCGCCGTTTTTTTATTTTTTATTATATTATGAAAAAAGAAAGATAAAAATTCAACAGAAACATGTTTAATTGTTTATTCTGCAGAGTATTCAGTATCTATTTCAATTACTGCTTCCCATTTGCTTGGCAGACAGTCAATTCCAAGAGCAAAGAAGTTGCTGTTCTTAGAGGCAATCCATACTTTAACATCGGTCACCAAGTTATCCAAATCGTCGTAAATTTTATTCACCTGCCAGTTTTCAGCGAGTGATTGACGTGGTAGTCTGTGGAAGCCTCGGTCGGTGAATATGGCCGATGTGAGAGTAGATCTCATCCATTATTGGCGATGGATTGCTCGTTTCTTTGCAGCAATTTGGCTTTGTTTTTGCCAGAGTTCGTGAGGGGCCTATCCAGCCAATTTTTATACCTTTCCGAAATTTTTGAAAACGACGCACGATCGATGCGTGGTCGACGTTGAAGTTTTCAGCCAGCATTCGACTTGTCAGGCTTTCGTCGTCTTCCACGGCGCTAGTAGGGTCTTCCTGGATTGTCCTCCAAGCTGGTTTTACCTATTTTGAAAAGTGAAAAACAATCCTGACATTGTCATTTGCTAATTGTTCCTTCGCCAAAAAGTTCGTTAAGATCGCGAAATGACTGTGCTGCCTTCCATCCTTTTTCGTAGTGGTAAAGCATAATATGACGAATATGAATATGATTTCGACACGCATTTTCTTAAAGAAATAAAGAAGATTATTTTTATTAAAAAAATAAACATCAACAAAAATTACCACTAACGAAAACCGTACCAATATAAACGGCGGATAATAATGCACCCACCTAATATTTTTAATCTCGTTTCCATTTCTTTTTATTTTAGAAAAAAAAAATTATAAGGTCAAATTATTGTATGTTTTCCCGTAAGTACATAAATATCTTTAATGAAGTTTATGATTTTATTTTGGGCCGCATTCATTGCAGTGCTGGGGCGCGGGTTGGACAGCCCTGATTTAAAATATAGGACATGTTCTCTTTTCGGGCTTGGTCCCGGGAAGCCATCTGCTAGCAGCAAGAAGATAAAACAAGCCTTGTGTGCAGCGGCCTTAAAACTAGCCGGATTTCGAGCCTGGGCCTTCACCTATTAATTCAATTTATATTATACATTTTATCTCTTAGTAATTTTTGAAATATTGTTTTGTCATAACAAATAAGTAATAAGTTTCAAGAAAATTGGCCGCTAAAAGTTGGGTCGAAATTCAATCACAAGATTCTACCCAAAAATACAAACATATAGAGATAAGTTAAATAAATACAGAAAATAATGAGGGAGGTTCACGAGTCGAACAAACAATTTAATTGCCCAGCGTGGCTAACGGGAAGAGACATTCATAAATTCAGAGGAATAAATAATAATCAACATAAAGAGTGACAGCATTTTTATGAAGGGATGAGGAGGTTTTCAAGAAGAGAAAGAATAACCTTTCGACAAGTTTTCATCTCTTTCGCCTTTCTAAAGCTGACGATTTATCCGTCGCGTCAATGGATATATCAACCAAATCCCCGAGAGGGAATTAGTGACAAAAAAAATACAAAATTCCATTGGAAACAGCGTATATATAATATAATATAAATAAATATATTTTCTCTACCCTTTTAAACATTATTTGTAAAATGTCTTCTAAAGTATTTTCGAAGACAAGCGATGTTTGTTGTGTTGTTGTTTGTTGTACTTCCAAAAAAGGTTGTGTCTTGTTTTGAAAATATATATATAAACTCCGTGTGCCGTCGTTTGGGAAAACTTTCTCAACCGATTAACATATGTATATAAAATATATATATAAGAAAAAAAGAAAAAACTATATATGTAAATCTATTTTATATAACTCCTTTAAAATATGAAGATATACCCTCTGAGATTTAATATATAAGAAAAGTAAAGGAAAATTGTTGAATCCTCGTTAAAATTAAATAAAATTAAATTGAAAGTTTTTTGCCGAGAGTAGCAGAATTTTTATAAATTGAAGGAGACAATAGAAGAGTGTGTCTTCTGCTGGAATTATATATAAACTAGCTGTACCTCCGGCACGCCTGTCCCAGCTAGGCCCTCCGGGCGAGGTGCCCTGCCGGGCGGCGTCTCGGAATTGAAGTATTAGCTGTCCAAAATTTATTACCTTTTATGTAAATTGTTTTTTTATATATTATTATATATATATGGTGTTGTATAAATAAAAGTGCTTTTATTGTTATATGTATTTTAAATGGCGAGAAAAGAATTTACTTAATGACAAAGTGTTTTAAAGGTTTGATCAAGGTAATTGTATTTTTTTTTTTTTTTTTTTTTTTTTTTGGCTTTTCGGCCTTTCTAGCCATAAGCCTAATTACGATACTAGTTATATATTTTTTAAAATTTGTCTCTACCTCCGGGGGTCAGATTTTAGCTGGATGCCTCGAGTCGGATTCGAACCCGGGTCCCCTGGTTAGCTCGCTGTCACGCTACCGCCTAGCCTATCTGACCCCCCCCCCCCCAAGGTAATTGTATTATATTGTGTCTGGGTTGAAGTTGATGATTATGAATAATTCAATTGTGTTCGATTTTGTATAGAGCCTGATGAAGCCAGAATAAATTTGGCGAAACGCCGCAATTGGTCGCATAGTTTAAACACTGTTTGATTGTTCCTATTTTCCTCTGATTGTTTACATCTAATATTTATTTATACTTATAAAAATTAAGTCCAATAATACTTAAAATTTTACTTCAACTATTGACAATGAACTATTTATTATATTTGTTATAAATAATTTCAAAAACCATGTTTAATTATAACAAAATCGTTATTTAAACAAATAATCAGAATGAATATGTCTGAAAAGGTCTAAAAAGAACCCTTCTTTTGTTCTCTCTCTCTATTCCTATTATAACAAAAATCTATTAATTCATATTTATTTTAGGGGCTGTGAATAAAATTGAAAAATTAAATTGATTTTAAATTGATGATACTAAATCAGTGCGGTCCGCAAAAGTGACAAAATAATGTGTATAAAATTTCATCTCAAGACAGATGGTGTCAGAGTTCATTAACTTCAAACAGACAGACAGACAGACAAACAAACATCCAAATTTATATATATAGATTTATAATTCCAGCAGAAGACACACTCTTTTATTGTCTTCTTCAATAAAATAAAATAATAATGGTGTTTATACAGAGTACCGTGATTTCACACAACTATGGTCCAAACTATAAATAAAATAATCCAATCTCATACCAATAATATTAAATCTATTCTCTTTTATTTAGTAGTTCAATTTATCACTAGATGCCGATTATATTTTAGATAATAGTTGCAGTTTAGTATCATAGTTGTGTGAAATTAAAGTAACTCTATTTAATTTATAAAGTAATACGAAGAAAGAATGTTTCTTCTCAATATAATAGTCCATGAAGCCTCTGCCCGAAGGCGGTGAGATTGACAAAATGTCTTCGGGCTTTCCGCTAGTGTTCGGGCCTTCTCGGCTGAGTACAGACATGACAATAAACGCTTTATATGTAGTATAGATAGATAGAGAGATTATTAAACTACAAGGCTTATAATATTTTATAAAATGTGTATTTCTTACTATTTTTTTATTTTCAAATATTTTTACTTCCTATATCTATATAAATATTTAAATGTAGATAGATTGGCAAAAGAATTGTATTTTTCAGGTATATATTTCTTTTAATTTTCGTAACACTCGGGTGAGTATAGCTCGCCAGGCGGGCGGCCTATTGATTTCATTTGATTTTTTTTCCTATGTGCTCAGCAAGCTGAGTAAAAGTAATTTAGAATCATAATTTTTTCTCTCTGTCTGGAAATCAATACTCACAATTACTCAAGAATCGAAGGAGAAGAAAGTTTTTACTGGTGTCAAATGTTTGTATTTTCATCCAAAGCACTGAGTACATTTAATATTAGTTTGTTAAAAAATTCACTCAGTGTGTTGATTTTTTAATTAATTAATCCAATGGATGGCCAGGCAAATACTCTATAATATGCTGCTTTCCTGAAAAGAGGATATATATAATATTCAGATATTAAATTGTAACCAAAAGTGTTAATGAACTTTGAAGAATTAAAGGTTATATGATTCGAAAAAGATGTTTTCACAGATAGAAAAAATTCCGACAATTAATTGTTGTCTCTTTGCTTCGTAATTTATTTTACTTAATAATTTTTTGTTTTTCATAAAGAGAAGTGCAAATTTTCTTTTGATTTTGCACTCAGATAAATAAAATAAACTTGTTTCCGAATGCTGACAAGATACAAATTAACAGTCACCTAGCTTCTAAAATTACTACTTTTGCTGCTTATTCAATTTTTTTTTATTTCAAGTTCTTGAAAAAAAACGATGTAACGCTGGAATAAGCAACAAGGAATATATATGTAGCGAGAAGTCGTATCAACTTGAAAAACTCATTGAATGAAAGTATAAGTAGAATGAGATTTAGCTATATTAAAATATCAGAAAAAACATTTTGAAAAGAGAAGATAGTGAAAGTGACAATCAGTTAGCTCTGCAAATTATAATGCAAGTTCTCATGTGATCAAAGTTTGAACTTTTGAGTAAACACTTTGATTTAGTTGCATTGTTCCTGTTTGTATCCCACTTGAAATTAACATTGAACCCAATTCAATTTTGACCGAGACAAGCGTCCCATATCTTCCTTGATGTTATCTACAATCTTTGTATAAATTTGTAAATTTCCTAGATCATATCATGTATAATTTTTCA
>JALMQS010000118.1:7312531-7355894 GCA_024734495.1 Forficula auricularia
TCCCGTAGAGGGCATCACTCGTCTATCTATCAATTCAAATTTATACAATCTTTAAGATAAAACTATTTGTTTCCACCTCATTAGAAGATGTTCTAAAATACAACAGTCTAAGTTCCTTTAATTTGTCATATTATGGGCTTGTTCATCTCTAATAAGAATTCCATATTAACTACATTAAATAGTTCAAAATATAAGCAACTAGCTAGACATTATATATAGCACGAGTTAGAATTAGAACCAAAAGTGAGATTATTTTAATAGTTATTTTCTAAGTTAATCTTAATCCAAGTTTGAAATGGACAACAAAATGAGCTTATCGATTCGAAAATTAGACATTTCATATTACATTTATTTAAAATTTGTGCAGAAGAGCATTTCAATTTGAATCGCTTTTTTAGATGATCTGTTTCTTGTCAAAAGTCCCAGATTTCACTTTTAAGCTTATTATAAAAGTAAAAAAAGAGGATTTACAAGATTTGAATTCTGATAATTCCAGGAAATAGTATGTTCATGACTATAAGATAAAATCGATAGGATTATTCATTTTGGAAGATCTTCAAGGCAGAAAAGACGGGAATGAACTCCTCACCAGGGATCGATGTCATGAAAGTCGATTTTAAAAAACCTCTTAAGCAAATTCTACTAGATACCCAAAATCTCAATCTCTAGAAATGCAAATCAAAACCTCAATTGGGAATTACAACCTGTGAGCACATGAAATGAAGGATTAAGAAAAAGATGTTTGAATTTTCGCTATAAGAAATCTAGCAAGCATCAGTGAATCCAAGATATTCCCGCCTAATCTTTATATTTCGTGAAAGAGTGGGGTGAATGTTTGCATTTAATGAAGTTAACGTCTTAAAGAAACTAACGACTTTTACAAGAAGTGGATCTGTGGTTGGCAGACACAGATGTCAACGACAAAATCAGTCATGCTCCCTCTGTTATCCACCTACTTACACAGCTTAAAGTGTACACATTATGCTAATAGAAAAAATACACCTACCCCTAAACGGGTAGCCACGCGTAAATGTACTCCCTCATGCGAGAATGTTTATGGAAATCACCTCGGCACGTGGACTATTGATGAATTTTAATATAAATAACGTTTTTATTATTATTTTTTATTTTTTATTTATTAAGGGTACAAATTATGAAAATTGTTATATAATTATTCAGTAATTAAAAATAGCTTTTATTCAAAAGGTATATTAACAGTGACATTATTAGTCTACTTTGGACTTAAAATGAAGGGCGATTCGGTTTGGAACTCTAGAGAAGCTCTTTTTAGACCACTTTTTTAACCCAAATAATGATGAATATTTAAAAATAAGTCATGTGCATTTTCAAATTTTTATTTCTATTGGTAATCCATCACATTTATATACTTTTTCAGGGAGTCGGGTTGGCCGAGCAGGATAAGGCGCTGGCTCCGCTTCAGCATAGTTGATGACGATGTTCAAGCGGGAGGCCCGGGTTCGACCCTGGCTAGCATATAAAATTTCTTCCGGCTAAAACTCGGCTCCCTTACTAACGCTACTAACACTTTACTGATGTGCTGTCTAAATGGGCTTTGTTCCCGATGACAATAAATAAATTAAAAATAAAAAAAATACTTTTTCATCTTCAAATTGGGTTTATTCAATTTCAAATGAAAAATAAAGTAATAACCAATTTCAAAATAGGATTAAACAAAATTGAGAATTTCAAAATGGGATTAATTAATTTCGAAATGAGAATAATCAATTTCAAAACGGGATTTATTAAACAGCTGTTAATAAAGACTAATCAATTTGAAAAGGGGATTATTCAATATCAAATTGAGGATAATAATTTTCATTTTGAATGAGGATATTCAATTTCAAATTGAGATATTCTCATTCAAAATGAAAATAATCACATGACTATCAATATAATCAATAATACCGTTTTGAAATCAATTTATTACCATTTGAACTATTGGAAAATTTTTCTTTAAACCACAGCAATCGATTCTAGAGCAATTCCACTGAGACGACTGTAATAAAGCAAAAACAAAAATCAAAATCACTGTTTTTCTTAACTTCTCAGAAAGGATGTCTTCAATATTTGTGAATATATACTTCACTAAGATATTAGCATTAATCATAATGAAAGTCACATTTTGTGATTTTAATTATGCAATTTAAATAACTTCAAATATAATTTTTATATTCACCTAACTAAAGATTGCAATGATTTGACCATGATAAATATTTATGATCGTTATTATCATTCATTTCAATCTCAGTCCACCCTTTGCTAGCTTTAACATATGCAGGGGTTGAAGGTGCCAGGAAGTTAAATATTTATATATACACGGGGTATATAAAGATATACACTGTTTTTAATATCAGATTAATACTGATTAACTTTAAAATAATGTTGTGTAAAAATATGCAGCTTACAATTATTGATTCTAAAGCTATTTCTGAACAATGTTTAGAATTAAATCAAACACAAAAAAAAAAATAATAATAAGATTTAGTATCTAACTTAAAATTTTATCTGAGTTATATAGTTGCTCCGTTAATAAATTAAAAAGATAATTTAACTTTCATTTTGTAATCTTCTTAGAATTATGATATATATCAAAAGAAAAAGTAAAAAAAAAAAATCGAAATTCTGTATTTTTTCCAGCCATTTGCAACAACTGTTCGATAGCTCCGCGTATAATTCACTATTCACTTTGCAAGTTTTGACGATAGAAAATCAAAGATATAATATTTATGTCAGAGAATGGTTCACCTCACAGTAGCTAATTGGCCCGGATTGTAATTTTGGCAGTCATCACATTCAAATTTCGAGAGGGCGAAAGCAACCCTTCTGACATATTATTAAAAATCATTCATTCCATCTAATTCCATCTCGGATCTAGCCTTATTATTTCAAATATCTAATCTTTCTATTATCTTTGAAATATTGTGGCACCAGAATAAACTTCCATTTTTGGGTCATCGGGGCTATCAAAATTTGAACAATCACATAGAGAGAGATATAGAAAAAATGAGTGATGAACCGCGATTGGAATTAGGTGTAGGTACGTCTTTGGAATTGTGTGGAATTATTTTGGAATTCATTAGATATTGCCCTACATCTGTTGATCTTTATACTTGGAAATGAAAGTGGAAGTGGAAGTAGGTATTAGGTCGCGGTTCACCCCTCGGAAAAAAAATAATCCTTGAAAATGATTTTTCTTCATGTTTGAGACAATTATAAACACGAATAGGCAAAAATGAAAATAAGCTGACCTAGTGCAAGTCGTACTTGCATTGAGAGAGTTCCATATCTTATATCTTCCAAAATAATTGAGGTATCAAATTTGTTTTTATTTGTCGTTGATAAGAAGAAAATGAGAAGATATGTGAATTTTTTCCTAATTTTAAATCAAGAACTTTTGTACACCGACAGATACGAAAATCATATAATAATTCTCACTCCAAGGCTCTTCATATTTTAAAGAGAATTAAATTTAAAAATTGTTAGCTTTAACTCTACATAAAGAGATCTTTTATAGTAAAACCCCATGTTAAATAAATATTACTCGCTGCTCATTGTGCTTAGAAATGTTTAAAACGTGAAGAAAAATTATTTTTTCTTGATGTAGCAAAATGTTTGCATTTTCAATGCGAAGAACTGATTTGATTTTGGGCTCCCTACCTTTAGAATTCCCGGTACAAAAATGCAGGAAAAATTAGTATTTTTCAAGATATTTAAAATAAAAAATATTTTTCAAACCATTTATTTATATTTAACCTTATTACTAGTAGTCCAAGAGCTGGGGACACATTTTTGAGTACGGATTTGACACAACTAGAAATTATGCTTAATAGTAACGTCTATGATAGTTGTACAGGGAATGACCAGTCTGGCTGGCTGTAGCTGGTAGACCAGGTACTGCGCATGGTGTGAGTGAGGTAAAAAATATGTGATAAAAAATATTTTTGACACAGAATGAAATTAGAGTTAGGGCGGCTCTAGCTGGCGAAGGTACTGAGTCTTGAAAAAATGTTTACTTTTTCTTACAATTTCTGATTTTTGACCGGACGAAAAATTCGACCTTCCGCAAATTCGAAAAATTGTAATACGATTTGTATCTTATTATAAGGAAATGTATGAGATAGAATGTTCTGTCAGCCGACAGATATTGAGTCGAAACAAATAAAGTTCCGCTTTACGTTTGAATGGAACCCTAAAAATTGAAAAAATTTCGCTGAATTTAACTTCCTGGGCGTTCGCTGACCTGCAATATAAATTAGTAGAGAGAGACTTAATCTTAAGT
This sequence comes from Forficula auricularia, assembly GCA_024734495.1. Classification (NCBI taxonomy): domain Eukaryota; kingdom Metazoa; phylum Arthropoda; class Insecta; order Dermaptera; family Forficulidae; genus Forficula; species Forficula auricularia. Next base: position 7,316,832 of record JALMQS010000118.1, read on the forward strand.
AGAAAACTTAGGTAATTTCAAGTAAGAAACAAGTTGGCGGGGGTTACTGAAGCGAGACAAAAGTTTTCCATTCAAAGTCGAAGCTTTCAACTTTTTGGAATTATATCTCCGAGATCCAAGCCAACTGACTACGCCACCTGAAAGAATCCGCCTTATCTCCGTGTTTACTGGTCGGTGGCAAATGGGGGGCAAATAAATGTAGGTGCGGCATTCAGGTGGCTGCGTCGTCCGTTATTTAGCGACCCCATATCCAGGGCAGGTGAAGATCAGCCAAGCATACAGGGGATACCGGGCGCACCATGGGGATGCATGGGTGGAGGCACGCGCCACGGATGCACCTGTACCAGCAAATCACCCCATATCCTGCGTGGTTTAATGTTAGCTAGTCTTCGACGATGAGGGTGTTTACCAAGAAACAAATATCAAAACTGTCCCATTTCAACCCTCCTAGGGATATTTTTATTAATCCCGTATGAAATCATTTCACCCTGTCTTTCCCAAACCTGCCCTAATAAAATTCTATAAAACTGCGCTCAAACGCATCAAAATGAAAAATTATAGTTACATAAGACAACAGCCGTCTTTTTCGTTTTTTTTTCAAGTAGTGAGCACCCGAGGTGAAAAATTTATAGGCATTTGAGTAATTTTTCAAATGATTTATTGAATGTTTTTTTTTTTTTTTTACTTTTTTTTTATTAAATAAATATAGTTATTTTATGAAAACAAACTCAAAACGTTTGCATATTTAATATACGTTTAAGATTATTTTCATAAAATAACTTATATTTATTTTTAAACTTAAAGTTTTAATTTTTCTTTTTTTAAAGCAATTTAAGCCGCGAAAATTAAATAAAATATGATCAATAATTTCTTATGTTAATTCTACATTTAAAAAATTATTTTATTATTTTTTGATTTTATTGAAAAGGAAAAATAAATTGAGCATCCGACGGATTTCGAACCCGTGTCTCTCTCCTTTACGCGAAGAGCGGCTTAACCAACTAGCCCACAGATTCTCCCGCCGAATAAGCTCTTAAGATTGAATGTCATTTTTCCTTTTGGCGGCTTTTTCTATTTATAGTATAGTTACTTAATTTTTAGACAAATTGATTTTTAAACTTAATGGGATATGAATTTATATATATTTTTTTTAAATATACCGGATAAGTGTGAGACGGACCATCAATAAAAAGATGCGTGAGTCAAATTTCATCTTATTAGCTCTAACTGTTCAATAGTTCTTTATATAACTATTCGATTTTAGACTGATTTTCAGTTACAAAGCCAAACATTCTTCACTTTGGATATACAAACATTATTACACCAAAATTAATTAAATTCTGAAAAATTTAGTTTGATTCTACTTAAAGAGATCTTTCATACCTAATACCAATGATAAATAATATTTTTTATTTTTGACACCACCAACAATTCTTCACGATTTATACACTAAATTTCGTAGTTAATTTTAGTACTGTCTGCCTTTAAATTTTTACTCACAATTCTAGGAGTAATTTTGAAAAAATGTAAATAAGTACCCCAGTTTAAGCATATTTTTATTAATACCTACTATATTTCACCTCATCTGAATCAAATCCACAGCAACGAAATTATCTGTAGCTGCTCAAACACATAAAAATGATAAGAATAAAAATTATGGTTATAGATAGAGAAAGAATAGACGTTTTCCTCAAAGTTTAGATTAAGTTTTTTAACTCTATAAACTTCTTACGAGTCGAACAGAAAAATTTATTGTTTGTCAATTGTATCTATAGCATAACGGCTTTTTTATGAAAGAAAAAAAACGATTTAGATATTTTCTTTTTATATATCATTGGATTGATTTTAAAATAAAATTACTATTATATGTACGCAGATCATTATAATCAAATGATCTTATTAAATGAATTTACAAATGAATTTGGATGAAAAAATAAAATATTTCAAGCAATCCAGTCGATAAAATTCTTTCAGTAGGCGAGGATATCATTATTACATTCGAGTACCAAATTCAAGCTCCAGATGCTCCAATTAACAATTTGATTTTTTTTTTTGAACATTTTTCATCTAGAAGTTATGAAAATAGTATAATGATAATATAATCAATTCTTCACAACGAAAATAATGTGACGTGTTCTGATGAGGCCATCCACTTGACTTTACCATACAACCTGGCCCCTCACTTATATTTAATTTTTGATAAAATTATTTATAATCATGTATAGGGGGGGGGGGGGGTTAGTTTTTGCATCTTTAGACTCATGGGCGACTGTGGGTCAGTGGATAGAGTGTTGGGTCGTTGACTCGAGACCGAGTCTCGGCAGATAGATATTCGCAGTCGCCTCCTCTTGGAAAGTAATGGCAACCTACCAAGAGTATGATTGCCAAGTGACCTCTCCAAATTAGCGCCGATATGTGATATATATGATAGGTATACCAACATTTTAATGGACATAAATACATATATAAAAACTATTGACTATAATTTTTTTTTTAAGTTTCAAACATTTCTTAAAAAGAAATTTTAAAAAATTGTCAGTAGGAGGTACCTAGTTAAAAAGTGTCTATAATGAAGAATTTACGCCAAAACCATATAAATTAGATTGTTTTGGCTTTAGAGATATCCGCAAAGTTTCTTTGTAGTTCCAGCACTAAGCAACGTCAAACCTCGCCAGGCCCTCAAAAATTCACTCAAAATTCTCAGATTTTTTTGCTTGGTGCTTAGATATAATTATGTGAAATGCGGAGTGAATATTTTTTTCTGTTTGAATGTTTCTGTGTGCCTGTCTGTCTGGTATTTGATATCTACGATAACTCTAGAACGAAAAGTTGTTGAATGATGCCCTTGGTTCTAAACCGTTTATAATTTCAAACCCAAGAAATTAGAACGATAAGCAATTATAAGTTTTGGTTGGAAAATCGGAAAAAAATTTAATCGAGTCTTGAACTGTTTTAGTTAATGATCTATAATTTTTCAGTATTATTAATACATGTTTACATTTCTGCAACGTTTTTAGCTCAAACCTTTTGCTAAAGACATTTTTTCCCCTCGTGAGTGAATACAATCTTCCTTGCTTGTAATAATGTATGTACCTACCACACAACACACAAATCGAATTAGAAGACACTCTCGTGAATTTTCCAAAAGTTTTCCAAGTTTAAATTTTTTTACTCATATCTGTTCATTTGGCTTAAGTTATCTTAATTTGAAGTTAAAATTAAATTATTTATGTATTTACTATATTCGAAAGAGATTATTTATAAATTTTTTGAATTTGAATACATAAAAACTTTATGTTAATAAATATATGTAAATGTACTTTCCAATAAATAAATATGAAAAAAAGAAGATATTATTACTCTATTAACAAAGTAAAAATAACGGATTGCTTTATTTCCAAACGTCACAATACCATGTCACATGGAAGTACCTAACCTAAATATCAGATACACCTTTATAAACCTCGTTTACTAAAAAAAATTAAAAATAGCTATTACCGTTCATTTCATTTCCAAACACTTGGCATCGCATCAATAATTGCATTGTTATAATACTAACTTCTTTTGTTGTGTTTGTTTTTTAGGTTAAAATATGAAAGTATAAAATAGTCAATGATTATCCATATGTACTTTGATTTACTTAACGTATTCATTTCAATGCAGATACTTATAAATATTTATCTGCATCTACTGTTTTTTAAAACATGTAAAACTCTTTTGATCTTTTATAACATAATAGTCGAAGGATTTATTGTGGTGTAGCTGGAGAGAGATAGAGAGTTAGTTAGTATTCAGGTGATAATTCATTGAATGGCTTTTTACTTTAGAATATATTGAAATTTTTCTTCTTGAATTATGTAAAGACTGACTTTCTTTCATTTTATTTTATTTTTGTATTGTTATATTAATATTTATGGGTAGTATATTAAAAGGTTCATTAATTTGCACTTGTTGGATCATTGAATGGAAAAATAATAAGTTCATTCAAAAAAATTAAAAATATAGAAGTTAATAATAAAATGATTTACCTACAAATTATTTATCCATAAATAGAACATTAATTAGATTTTTCGCAATAGAAGCTATGATGGTCAAATTGATGGTTAAAAACATCTATGATGAAATGAGAAAATTAATTAAAATTCTCAGGAATTAATACTAAGTATAGAAAATGGTAATTTGAAAAGGCGCGCCAAAGTGATTACATACCAGTGAGTCAGTCCGCAAGAGTAAATTAACCTATAAAAATTCTACTTTGGGTTGATTTTCTATTAGATTATTTGAAACAATACAAAAATAACAATAATAAATAAATAAATTGTTTGTTACTCATTTAAGCATAAAAAATATAGTTTAAATTCAGTATCTCCAAAGATAGGTATCATCATTAATTTTAATGGAATAAATCATTACATTACCTTAATGCATATATGGTATTATGTAGTATGAATAATCAAATAATCAAATTCCAATCGTGATCTTGGCATGAAAAGTTTTTAGAAATATAAAATTTACAAGAAAGTTTGAAGAATCTTCAAGCTTGGCCATTATAATCACATTCAATATGTTTTAATCATCCACAAAAACAATTATTCTGTTAAAAATAAACGACGGGTAAGTTTTTAAATAACTATCACCTTGCGCATTAGTGATCCATATATAAACCTCAAAAGCTAGTGGACAGGATATTTTTAAGATTAATTCGGAAATTCATTGCACTTTCACGCTTAGCAGTATATCTCTGTACCTAATTGGCTGAATGAGCTGGAATTTAGTATAAACGTCGCTTATATTTACCCTAAAAATAGATACTTGAGCTATTTTTATCTTTGTACGTGATATCTCCAGTCAAACGGCTATCTAATCTACACCCCTTAAGGGTAGATGACTTTGTCGGCATTTGATCAATATAACATACGATATACCAGAGGTGGGCACAACGTGGCTCGCGAGCCTCATGCGGCTCTTCAGTCAATCTCGTGGGGCTCTTGAACCCTCTTGAATAATACTGATTAAAAAAAAAAACAGGCTGGGGCATAAAGATCTACCACATTTTGAAGAGGCATAAAAAAAATGAAAAAATTTTACTAGAAAAATCTGAATATATTTTTGAAAAGAACATAAAATAAATTTTTTTTAAATGTATTTTAACATTATCAGACAAAAGGGTGGGGGGGGGGGTCCAAAATGAAAATTCTAGTCCTTTCGACCAAACTCATCCAAATTTTGTATACATATTCTGTGGACCTCCAGAGAGCTAGAAATGCAAAAACTAACCACCTAAAATCGGGGGAGGGTCAAAAATGAAAATTCTAGCCCTATTGACCAAACTATGTATACAAAATTAGTTTTTGCATTTCTAGCTTTCTGGGGATCCTCAGAAGATGTATCCAAAATTTGGTTGAGTTTGGTCAAAAGGGCTAAAAAATTTTTTGACCTTTCCCCCCCTTTTTTTGTCTGATAATGTTTAAAATACATTTAAAAAAATTATATTTTTTTTATTTATTTTTTTATTTTAAGGGTGCATCGACAGCCAGGGTCATTAGCGATTTCATTTTCAAAAATATATTTAGTTTTTTTCTAGTTAATTTTTTTCATTTTTTATATCTCTTCAAAATGTGGTAGATCTTTATGCCCCATCCTGTATAATAATTAAATTAAAAAAATAATAATACAAAAATTAGATTAATTTGTAATTTGTGATGTTATAAGTAAGTAGAGCAAAAATATATGTTACTTCATTTATATTTTATAAAATAAAAAATGTGTCTTTTTTTTTAATAAGCCATTAATTAATCTTCAAACAATGTGGGTCGCTTTGAAATAGTTTTATAAATTTGCGGCTCCCAAAGTTAAGGTTAGTGGCCACCCCTGCGATATACAATACAAATTTATGTTCATCACTATCGTGTTGAAATATTAAATAAATTTCTAAGAAAGTAGAAAGACTCCTCACATGAAAGTTTCCCAGCAAGGCATCGTCTTTGATGACTTTCACGGTTTCATCCGCCCTCTGATTAAGGAAGTATCTCAATTACAAATGTCGGAAGTAAACAATACTTTATTATATTGGAGAGAAACTAATATCCCGAGTTAACGTTATTTTATAATCTATATAAAAAGCAGTCACCCCAGGGGGTGAGATAAAAAAAATTTCAAAAAGCTCATATTCGCCGCATGTCACAGTGACGTGTCGAAAATATTAAGGGTTGGCTTTAAAATTGAGAATAAAAAACATATTGGCTATTAGAAAGGTTCCTCAAAGGAAAGGAGGTTAGAAGGAAAGAGTCATCTTTTAACATTAAGTGATTGGAACGTGGAACTAGAAGGACAATGCTAGCACATTGTATTCCATGGTAGAGCACCATACATGGCTCGTGCCCTTTGTTGACATGAAGGTTGGAGGAGCCGGTTGAATTTTAAATTTCCAATTGTTTCGAATAAAGAAAGATAACGTATTTGACTATCAAGGAAATTTTTAATTCACACATGCAATTAATAAATGAATTTAAGGAGATAGTGGGGTTTTATTCAAGATAGATATATGCTTTTCGTAAATTTTAACGATTCGACACTTTTTGTCAGCAAAGAATTTAATTCACAGAGATGAAACTTAGCACAGTTGTGCACCTTTTTAGAACACACTTCTGGACAAAATTACTACTCATTAGCTACAAGTATTCGATAGATCCACATATAAGAATTCGAATCAGAAATTCGCAAGCTAAAACTCCTCCTCTGATACCATTATCCAATTAGAATAAATCTTTATTTAAATTGTAGCAAATTTAATCTAGTTTAAAAATGTATAGAATTGTCTTTGTCGAAAACGTGCTCCTTCATGGTCAAAATGGGGAAAAATCAAAAAAAGTACGAGTTTTAGGGATATTCAAAAGTGATCCCGGGGGCTGTTTTTGACAAGCATTAGGACCGGTTCTACTGAACCTAAATAGATGAAATTTTTATCATCTTATGCATAATTTAAAGAGTTTTAATTTATATAATAAATATCTTTTTGATTTGATAAGATGTTATAGAGTTATTCAAGAAAAACTGAAAAAACTCCGAAATTTTCTCATTTTGAGGCTCGTAGAAGAATATCCACAAGACAGATTTGGGGAAAACTTAGGGTAATAATATTGGAGTACCAATAAAGGTATTCCAGCAATAAAATCTTTACCTGGAATTATTTCCTGTTAAAATCGTAATTTGCCTGGACTAAATCTAGTAAATAAGACAATATTAAAAATTAAATTAAAATTTTTTGAATGAACTCACCAATTGGAAATTTCGAAACCTATGGTTTTCGAGTACCTATCACTTGGACTTAGGCGCTTTTTTTTATTAATATTTTGTCTACCTAATTATAAAATTGTTTATGACGTCTCATGTATGCATGTATTAAAAAAAATGCTTCAAAAAAACTGTTTTCGGTTTATTTCAAAACTGTCGAGTATCTAGTTTTTTGATATTGAGTGTACAGAGGTATTGGGTTAGTCATTACTAAGATAAATCAAACTTAGTAATAGCATAGGTAACCTCTACTGCCTCTTTTTAACCGACTTCAAAAAAGGAGGAGGTTCTCTCTATTCGACTTAATTTTTTTTTTTTTTTTTTTTTTTGTGCCTATGTTACCTCATATCTCCGCCAATTGTGAACCGATTTTGAAAAAAAAAAATTGTATTGGGTCCAGTCTACATTCCGATTGGTCCCATTTTTTTTTTTATATGTATTAGACATTTTTTGTTAGGTTTGTTCAGGACTAACTTCTTTGTCTATGAACCGATTTCGATGATTCTTTTTTTATTGGAAAGAGGGTATCTTAGGGATGGTAACATATTAATTTGGTCAAGTTTTAGTGATATGATCACTATTAATAACATCACTACAAAGAGAAAAATAAAAATAATTTTTAAGAAAAAAATAAAACCGACTTCAAAAAATTAAATGCAACAAATAAAATACACTAAAAGGTATAAAATAATTATTATCTTATTTAGTTTCAACTAAACTACAAAATATTAACATGAAATTACTTTTTTAAGTCGGTGCCAAACAGATACCTTTTATGAATCGCACTCGACGGATCTTACTTAGTACGTTTGGTTGGTACGCTCGCTTATAGGTATAGTTTGTTTGGCACCGACTTCAAAAAGTAATTTCATGTTAATATTTCGTAGTTTAGTTGTACCTAAATAAGATAATAATTATTTTATACCTTTTAGTGTATTTTATTTGTTGCATTTAATTTTTTGAAGTCGCTTTTATTTTTTTCTTAAAAATTATTTTTTACACCCAACATAAATTTGGATACTCGAAAATTTTAAAATAAAACAAATAAAAATATATATATTTTTTTTTTATTACATTTTGAAATCGTATGTATCATAAAGAATTTTATAATTATGTATAAAAAATTAATAAAATATGACCTATTAAATATTAGCATTCTTCAATTTTTGTTTTTAAATTATTCATGAACTCCCCGACTCTCCTTCGGGTCACTATAAATTTTCCAGACTCAGTCATTTTAATAATAGCTTTTGCTCAATTTTTTTCATCAAAATAGCTTCAGTCGTTTTTTAGATATTTCGAAAAACTGAATAAAAAAAAATGGTATGGTAAAGTAAATACATTTGATTTGATATCAAAAATATGTTACTAGGGATTTATTGTTTTTTTTTTTATTATTAATTAAAAGCTGTTACACAAATGGTCGCGGCAGTCTATTGGAAAAATTATGAAAAAAATAACAAAAAAGTCCCCCAAAAGTCGCTTTCTCTCAAAAAAGTCTTGGAAGTCCTAAAAGTCCGTAAAATTCGTTTTTTAGATTTAAAAAATGTTTTATTTCTTTAGAGGGGTATATATATATATATAAAAAAAACTTAAAAAGTCACAAAAATTAAAAAAGGGGAAAGACTTTTTTTTGCGTTCTCTAATTATCATGGACTGATTAAAATATTAGGAAGAAAAATACCTCAATCAATATCAACCAAACATGGATGGAGAGGCTTATATATATAACGGTTACAACTAGTAACGTGATAACTAATGAAATTTCATTTAATTAAGAATTTTTTTTTGTTTACTATTGAAAAATAATTTTGACTTTTATGCCACCCTGCATTGTCAGAGGTGAGGTGTCTAGGTGTCTGGTAGAATTCGGGAGCAGGTCTTGGGGTTGGAGGTCACGGGTTGGCGATCGCGACAGGTTGCCTCCGTGGGCATCAAGCGTTACGTTACATGGAGCTGCACGTGCCATCTCTCCTTCAAAACACACACACATAGACAGGGGCATACTTGCACACGCAAACAATCCGAAACAAAAAACAGCCCGCCAAAAGAAAGTTTTTTTTTAGTATAATGCTCTAGTATTAATAACGAAGAGGTGTTTCGGTTCTTAAGAAAAAATCAATGAAGTGATCATGGTCAAAAAAATGTGCTATATATATATATAATATGAAAACATAATATGATTCATCAGAGGCGGACGATGACTTTTCAACCAGAAGATGCTATCCAAAAAAGTACCTTTCTTTTTTAAAATGTTATTATAATCTTCGCTTTTTTTTGCAAATTTCATCGAATACGGCATCATTTCCGTTATTTTTCAAATTTAACATTAGATTTTTTAAAAATACCATCGCGCCAAACGTATACTGCTTTATGTGAGTGAGGGTGGGAGTCAGAAATCAATTCTTGTGACTTAACCTTCAGTCCCTGAGTTGGAAATCGACCATCTTTCACAGTGAATCAGCCTGTCGTATAAGACAATCTTAAATTTCTCCTAATTCTATTGATATAAGCAAGCTATAACTTGTCTATAAAGCACTCTTAGTTATTTCCGATCTTATATATTGAGAGTTTTTAGAAATGGATTAGTCCAAAGATTCTCGAATAATGTTTATTTATTCTTTTTATGTATTATTACTATTTTAATAGTTCCTTAGAGAGAAAATTTTTTATTCAACTAAAACTCTCCTGGACTTGTCTTTGACAGGCTTCCACTATCTGCGCCCTTTTAATAAAATCATTCATTTTAATTGCCCCTTAAAACTATGCAACATTATTATTTCATTTCACGAACCAATATTCTTTTCAAAACAAAAAATATTTTTTATAGAAATATTTGAAATAATGGATAATAATATGAAAATTTAAAAATCCTCCTGAAATTTTTAAGTCGAGCATTTATATTTATGAAAATACTATAAATGTTTGAAATTCTAGGGATGGGCCGCATCCACAGCATCCATGGACCGCACGCCACTGTGGTACGTGTATATTAGCGTGGTCCTTATTTTGTGAATTTTTGAAGTTTACTTGAAAATTTTTGGTATTTTGAAATTTCGTTTTTTTCCTCCCAGTTTTCTCAAAACGGCTTGGAGATTTAAATGAAGAAAATTGATATGATGATTTCAAATAAGGAAGAAACTAATATGAAAGTCGTGTGATGCCCACACTAATTAATTTTTTAAATATCATCATGAAAAGTATAGTACCTCCAACTACAAAATATACTTTGATTTATTAGAATTGTAATTGGAAATATATAAATAGAATTAGTTAAGGGGGAAGTCACCCTTCCAAGAAAATTATACTGTTTTTTCTCTCTTACTCAAAATCCTGGTATGTATTAGGAAGTCGAATAAATTTCAGAGGGGCGTATGTCTTTTAGAAAGAATTTGAAAAAGACCTTTAATAATTAACCAAGGCTATACATATGTTTAAATGTATCATTACGAATATAAATAAGATTTTTATGTTGTTTATTCTATCTCAAAATGTATCCATATATTATTGAGAAGATAATAAATGAAACTATTTACATAGATTAATTTATTATTATTATTTTTATAGATTTCGAAAAAAATTACATATGATGGCCATATTTTTTACAGTGTTTAACCAAAACATTGAATTTAATAAATACATCTATTAAAATGAAGAGATGCAACAATTCAAGTTTGGAAGTTATTATTTCAATATTTATTATTATTAAATAGATTTTATAAAGTGTTTTTAAAATCTTCATTGTAATAAATTTTAGTTTTAAGAATACCATTGTGAATGATTGATCTCTTCTTAAAAGATTATCATTATAAGGACAGAGAAAAATATTTTACACATTAAAGGACTTAATTATATTATATCAATTGACTATAATAAAAGAAAATAGTATGCTAATTAGAATAACTATATTAATCTCTAGTACAATCGGTTTTTTCTAAATTTCTAAATTTTTTCAATTTTGAAACCAAAAAGTTCTAAATAATAATGCTAATATTTTGGGAAGTAAGTTTAAGTTCTTCAGTAATTATGGATAACAAAATCCAGGCACAATGAGAGAAAAATAATGAAATAAAAATAAAATAAAAAAATAAATAAATAATAATAAATAAATTAAATTATAATAAAAATTTGAAAATGATTTTTCCCCACTTTTAAACCGAACGTACCGATTAATTAGTCATTAAAAATTATTTCTTGAGTTCTTCTATATAGTTATTCTTCAATTCTTTCTAATATCAGCAATTCATAAAGTCATTCTAATAGTAAAACATCAGTATTCTCGTTTAGGATGCATCACTAAATTGCGCAAGTAATACCACTGGGATTGGAATAGCTACAAGGAACCTGATTTAGCCCAGGGGTCGACGAAAAAGGAAAAAATAAATTTTTTTAGGAGTAATAAGAGTTAAATAAACATCAATAAAATTAAGTACTTAAATAAAAATTGCACTTAAAACAAATGAAGACAAGAGAAGCAATATTTAAATTAATTACTTTTATAAATTTTATAATTTTTCTCATTAATATATCAAAGAATAATTGACACGTCAACGCGAATTATTTTGACCGCGCTGATTTGAAAAAGATATTTTTATCTCGCGAGACTACTGCAGATTACGCTATTGGAGTCTGCGGAGTATTAAGTCTGGACCAAGAGAGAAAAAGATGTGATCCACTTAGCTACAATCCAACGTCATTTCGCGTATAGCCCGCTAGACATTCGGATGAATCACCAAGTGAATTTGAAATCTCAGATGTTATATATTCGATCTCCTAGTCCAGAGCGCTAGATCTATTATCATGTATGTTAGATGCTTGCCATTAATTAACCGAATGTTTTCTACATTTGATTCAATCGCGAATCTAATATAGGGAATTGTTGTGCTAATAGATCTAGCGCTCTGGACTGGGAGATCGAATATATAACATCTGAGATTTCAAATTCACTTGGTGATCCATCCGAATGTCTAGCGGGCTATACGCGAAATGACGTTGGATTGTAGCTAAGTGGATCACATCTTTTTCTCTCTTGGTCCAGACTTAATACTCCGCAGACTCTAATAGCGTAATCAGCAGTAGTCTCGCGAGATAAAAATATCTTTTTCAAATCAGCGCGGTCAAAATAATTCTCGTTGACGTATCAATTATTCTTTGATATATTAATGAGAAAAATTATAAAATTTATTTAATATCATTATTTCAAGTTAGAAATATATAAGTTCAAATATTATTTTCACTCAATATTTGACAAAAATTCCCTACATTAGATTCGCGATTGAATCAAATGTAGAAAACATTCGGTTAATTACTTTTAAATCAAAAACCTCAATTTTCATATTAATGTACTATATTAAAAATAAAACATCTTTTATTCAAAACCTGAAGTAAAAAAGTTTTCTATTAAATTGTTTACTCTCTATTTAGAATTTAATTAATTTTGTCTATTTTCTATTTTTTTTTTTTTATATAAATTTATTTTATATCAAATAATTTATACTTTTCATAAGTATAACTTGATTCTCCGTATAAATAATTGATTCAATAGGTAATTAATTTTAAATTTAAATGGTCCTTGATTTTTTTTGCTTTCGAATCGAAGGATAATATCGGTTACTCAAATAAATTTTGGAGTATTGCCTACAAACATTCTCCAACCCCTACCTTAGAAATTAGTAACTAAAGACCAACTAACTAAAACGACTAGATACGACTTCCAATATTTTAAAGTCGATAACTTTTACTGAAGATGGTACAAAAGAAACTTAAATGTCTAATTTGATAAAAAAAAAATAAACAAATAATATAAAAAAGACCACATGCATAATCTGTAAAAAATCCTACTATCTCTATTTTAATTTTTCAAAATTTTGACCATGTCTGTTTTGGGGATGAAAAAGAAGCTAGAAGATGAGTCTTGGACAGTCTCAAAATATTGCTAATTGTAGGCCACAATTATTCATTATTTTTAATTAACATCTTAAAATAGGAATTCAAAATATTAAAAGTTGACTGAAGAGAAATTCCTCGATACAAACCTCATCAAATGATTTTATCTTTTTATTTATAATTTATGAATAAAAAATCTAATTGAATTTAAATAGAAGATAAATCAATGCATAAAATGTCAACGAATGTTATATCAAAGAAAGGAAATCCCCCTCTTTTTTCGTATATAATAAATAATGATTGGTTGATCGGACGACAATCTTTTGATTGATATCTGTACAGGTCCATCGACTATTCTTTCTCTTTTGATGTAGAGGAAATTAATTTGAAGTTCACTTGAGTCTTAATCATCTGTCGATCATCACTATTATTTCTTTTGAATTTCGAAAGGAGCTTAAGGTCGTATCGATTCCCGGATGGATGCGGATGATGTCTTTCTTTTGAAAGCAAGATGTGCTCTCCATTTTCAGCTTGAAGCCAGATCGAGATAACTGCTGATCGGAATTAGCATATGAGAGCATCTATAAACAGTGTGACAGCCAAAAAGCTCTGTCTCTCTTTCAAACTAGAAGAGAAAGAAAAAACATTCTTTTTGCAGAAGAGTCTTCTTAAATCTTTTTATGTGTAGCAAGAACATAGATGCATGCATGCAGAGAGTATCAATAAAAGCTTTTCGAAAAGAGTGGTGCTTTAGGATAAGATTAAATGACCGATGACCCAGGGATTTTATATATATCTACCTTTAGTACATAATATATATATTCAACTTCTGTAGAATCTCTTGTCACGATCTCTTTACAGGACAAGTTTTTCAATCGTTTCGAATATTATTATTTTTAAAATCTTTCAAGATTTATTATGTAAAAAAAATAGATTCACGATCATTCGTAACTTGACTAAAAAGTCAACAGATTCCAGAAATCTGTTTTGATTTATTTTATTTTTTTAATTCTTTTATTTAACTTGGTTTCTCTACATTCTGTTTGAATGGGTAGAATCATGTAATCGAAATTCGACTCACCTTATACTGAGATAATTTTCTTGCTATTTTGCATACTACGTGTATATTTGCGATAACTTAGTAATATTTAAACAATTGCAGAAATTAATTGTATAAAATATAAATAAGTAAATGGAACTTTAAAAAAAATCGAGAAATTTACGGCTTTACAAGAAATTACTTCAGACAAAAAATATTTTTCTCTATTTTAATTCTTTGAAATATGCTGCATTTTTCAAATACAATCATTAAAAATGTGATGTGATACATATTATATTGGATATGACGTCATAAAAAGTTCTTATTTTTAAGTCGATCAAAAAGGGTTCATTTCCCAAAAATAACATTAAATGTTTATAATTTATGATGATTCGACCGGCTTCTCTAGTCCCAATAAGACATCATAAAGTTCTTCGTATAATTATGGGTCGTTACTATACGCTTGTTATGGTAGTATAATATTGAATATAGTATTATTTTTATAACCATAAATATATTTTATGTTTATATAATGAGTAAATGAGTGTTAGATAGTTTCTTTCATTTTATCTAGTTGCGTTTGACAGAATAAATCATCATCTCAGGAATTAAACAAATTTTTTGTCTTTTTTGAATCCCCGACAGCCGGCTGAAAGAAGGGATGAAAAGGTGCTTGCGATAAGCACCCCTTGGTTTTTCCTGAAAGTGTGCCTGAAAATAACTATCAGACGATCGATGACTGAGTCTCAACCCCTCGGCAGGAGTGCACTATTTTTCTACTTTTAGCCACCCCCCCTCCCCTAAATGGAGCCCGAATAGAAAGCTTTTAAGTAAGTTGGCAATAAAATTAGACATGAATTTATAGACGAACGAGAGATAATTCCTTAGGGGTGGAATCCAATTTCTTAACAAGTTTTCCAAAATAGTTTTAAACAAATATTAACAAATATGTAGGAATATATATCTTTTGAAAAAGAAGATTGAATTCACGTTAGATAATTTGTAAATTCAAATTACTCAGGGGCGGTTGTATGTCGCAAACTAAATGCTTTTTACAATCAGTGCCTGTCATCTGATTGGCCATCCCAGTCCCTCCATTTACCATCTACCCTTTGTTAGTTGTAAAAAGCATTTACTTTGCGACATACAACCGGCCCTGTCGGTTGGTAAACTCTTTTTAACCGTTGGCAAAGGGTAAATGGTAAATGGAGGGACTGGGATGGTCAATCAGATGAGAGGCACTTTCATCATTGGCCATCCCAGCCATTTACCCTTTGCCAACGGTTAAAAAGAGTTTACCAACCGACATACAACCGGCCCTTAGTGTGCCCGGCCGGTTAGACCCTCCGGTCGGCTGCAGTCGAGGGGTGAACCGCTATTGGAATTAGGTGTACACGTCTTTGGAATTATGTGGAATTATTTTGAAATTTATTAGATAATTCCCTTTCATCTATTGACTTAACTTGGAACTGAAAGTGGAAGTGGAAGTAGGTGTACAGTGTACACGATATTAGGTCGCGGTTCACCCCTCGGTTGCAGTATTGGAATACATAGTTTAATTTATTCTTCCAGAATTTAATTAACTATGGATTTAATATTCTTGAAAATTCGAGGGTTGCTATGCTCAAATAAATTAATAATTTAGTAAACTACTATTATTTATTATTTTTCTATTCACTATACAGTTTCGGCCACCACTGATCTATACTCAGTAGTAAATGTTTAATTAGTTTATGGAGATTGTAAATATAACCCAGCAGATATAAAATTTATCTCCATCAGACATTCATTTATCTGTATCAATTATTTACTGATTCAGATGAATGGCTACTGACGAGCAAGACTGACCGAAACTGTATCATGAACAAAAAATAATAAATAATACTAATTTAATAAATTATTATTTTATATTTGTGACCATTTTAACATATTTCAACTCTATATAATAGACTTTGCATGCAATTTTATTATTAGTATTGAAATAGTTAGCTTGTGTTAAGGAGAAGTAGACACTATTGATAAAACTCGTACTATACTTGATTAATATCGTACTATGATTAATAGAAAATTCTTTATTTCGTGTCGTGTTATTTCTGTTTCATGGTCTCCAGTGGAAATGGACTTGTCTCGACATGTATCCAGGATTATTATAAAAGCTCCCAAGCTTATATTTCCCACCCTTTTCTTTCTATACCTGAGTGAGACATTCTACCCCAATTGCATTACAGATATTTTATTATTTTTTAAATTTTTATCTTTAATTTTTTTGCAACGTAATTTTCTCTAGAGAGAGACGGACTGGTAGAACTTTTAATTGAATGTAATGGAAGGCAGCCCAGGGGTAGGAAAGAAAAAATTAACACATCAAATAGGGTGTAATTTATTGGAATTCTTCCTCCTTTCCTTTTAAACCGACGTTTTGGAGGATTCTTCCCTCCTTCTTCAGGGTTTTATCTTTAATTATTTTAAAAATATTTTAAATGAAATAAGGGAATTATTTTTTCGAAATTTCGGTAGATTCTGATCATTTGCTTTTAAGGAAAAAAAAATTTATCGAAAACATTTTTTTCATTAAATAATTATATACAATGAATTTATTTTTAATAGGTAGTTTTTTTGATCAAATAAATAAGAATTAACAGATATTTATTATGGGATGTTCATTTTATAGAATATCAATTCATAGGAAATTTGTTTTTAATAAAATTAATAATTTATTTTTTACAATAAAATTTTCTCTGTCTGCCGGGCGTGTTTAATTTAATGAGAATAAAATTTGCAAATCAAAATGATTTAATTTTTTATCTTCGTAAAAAAATTCGAATTGGATTTTTTTCCAATTTTTTAGGTACCCTTAAAATCTCTCTCTCTTTGGGTGTGTGCGTGTGTTTGTGATCAAATAAAATATAATTTTTTTGGCACTAGAACGAACTGAAAGATTCTGCGCAAGAGTCTAGTGAAAGAGGGGAATCTGGACCGACAAAAAAAATGATGGCAATTTTTAATTATCGTGAATTATTGGAATCTATACAGATCAACATTAGAAATTATTATGGGACCTGAATGAACTTCCTACGACCTTTAGATTTTTCGCTATCGTGGGTATGTATAGAAATCCGAAGAAATATGCAATAACAAATGAACATTTCTCAAACCAAAACAGAATCACTTAAGAAAGCAAAATTAAAAAGAAAAAAATTTAATAACTCCTACAGATATTTATTTTTATTTGAAATTATTTATTTCTAGTAATAAAGCTGTTGAAGCTTTTATTTTTGTGATTAATTTGATTAAGATTTGAATTTTTGAAGGATACAATAAAAGATTGTGTCTTCTGCTGGAATTATAAATTTTATTTATTTATAACGAGACTATAGTTTCGAGGGCTTTGTCCTCTTCATCAGTCTATTACTTGTTGTAATTGTAATAGACTAATGAAGAGGGCAAAGCCCTCGAAACTATAGTCTCGTTATAAATAAATAAAATTTATAATTCCAGCAGAAGACAACACAACAAGTACAACAAGTAATAGACTGATGAAGAGGACAAAGCCCTCGAAACTATAGTCTCGTTATAAATAAATAAAATTTATAATTCCAGCAGAAGACACACTCTTTTATTGTCTCCTTCAATATATAAAAATTCTGCTACCCTCGGCAAAAAAACTTTCAATTTAATTTGAATTTTTAATTAAATCACACATAATTAATTATGCGTGACTTA
Source organism: Forficula auricularia (assembly GCA_024734495.1). NCBI lineage: Eukaryota > Metazoa > Arthropoda > Insecta > Dermaptera > Forficulidae > Forficula > Forficula auricularia. The sequence continues at coordinate 7,334,773 of JALMQS010000118.1, forward strand.
AATAAAAACATGTCTTAGAAATTTCAAGCGTTTTTTATTTATTTTATTTTTTATTTACATAATTATATAGAAAAAATGTAATAAAGTGCAATCTGAATCGATATTCAAAATGTGACTTTTTATACTAAAATAGAGAAACTAATTTCGAAGAAATGTTAGTTAAATGTTTTAAACTAATTCAAATTTTGAGATGATTTGAATAGTATTTTGTAAAACAAATATTAATTTAAAAACAATAAATGGATATCTTACCACCATGCTGGGCATTTAGCTGAAGGAGAAGGGCTCGTGGTAACCATGTGTGCATGTTGCGTCTTCGATGTCTGCAATAAAAATGATATTAATTTGTATTTTTCGAATAAAAACCCGTTAGCTGGTCTATCTTATCATCCCACACTCGCCCGAGTCGAAAAAATTAATATGAAAATTTCACTTATCATTTTCCTTGAATTATCTTATTCTCCTTCAAGTTGAAATAAAAGCGAAATGTTTTAAAAAATATGATTAGTGTAAAGACAATTTTTTTTAGAATTATTAATCGAACGAAAATAATTATTTAAAATAAAGTATAGGTACTAAAAATATTCAAAGTAATTAAAGAAAATTTTTTTTCAGCATTGGACAAATCCATTTGGCAAGTTTCTTTATTATTTTTATTTTTATAGTAAAATATATCAAATTATAAAGTTTCAATGATATAAAAAATTTTATTGATAATCACAAGATGTTGTAATCTGTTAGATTTGAGTCGGAATGGATTATTTTTAATTATATGCCAGAAGGGTTGTTTTTATTTTGTTGTTTGAATTTCTTTAAATTTCTTCTAACACTCAACCTCCTTTTTGTCAGAAGGATTCACCTTACAAAGTGTAGACAATTGGCCCGGATTTCTAATTTTGCCACTCGATTTCAGACCCGAGTGGGTATAATCCTTCTGATATATAATTAAAAATAATTCATTCCATCTCGGATCTAGTAGATGACAACCTCTTGTGATTTTGTTAGAAATTTAAAGTATATTTCTATCGGCATCTCAAATAAATTTTAAAAAATTGTGGGTTCACAATGAAAATCGTTTAACGCAAAAACGCTTAACATGAAAAATCGGTTAACACGAAATAATGATCCGACAAAATACTAGCTATTTTCATACATTTTTTTTACTTTTAATACGAAATAAAAATCGCTTAACACGAAAAGATTTCACTTCAAATCAACAAATTTGTATTTGTGTTTTTATAAAAAAAATAAACTGCAACGGATCGTTGCTAAACTTTATTCAAATTCATTTGAAATATTTATTTATTTATTTATTTATTAATATATTTATTTATTTATTAATATATTTATTTATTTATTAATATATTTATTTATTAATATATACACGGGCAGAAAGCCCAATTTTAATCAATTTATACAATAGAGTAGTGAGAAAGAAAATGTTTAACAATAATTTTAAATATTAACACAAAACAAATACAAGAAAAAAAAACAACTATAGAATATAGGTACAGATACAGATACCAATATAATCACAAATATGAATGCAAATCTAGATATGAATGCAGATATAAATACAAATATAATTACAGAATTAGACATGAATACAAAATATAAGCATATATAAATATAAGTACAAGTACATACAACAAAAACACAAACATAAATACAAACATTTATGCGCCAAGATTTCGGAAAAAATGATTTTTAATCTCATTTCTGGATGAATTGAATATATCGAGAGTCATATTCTGATTTCCTGTTCTTAATATGCGACTCATACCCGAGTACATCAGGTATGAAAATCTATGGGTAGGAATCGACAGTATTTCTGGATTCCTAGTTCTATGGCTGCTAACATTGAAGGTGACTAATTCCAAGAGTCGAGAGTCGTCCACTTTGCCATTGATGAGATTACATTACATTACATTAATATGTTCTTGAGTAAAGTACTTTAAAACATAATTTTACTAAAAACCTTATTTAACCTTTTTTGTGGTCCCCAAGGTACTTAATTAGGATATTAAATTTCATCAAAATTGGTTAAGTCATTTTCAAGATATTTAGAAAAAACTAAAAAAGTACTGAAATAAAGTACTAATGTTTGTTGACCGATATGTACCAAAAACTAATCAGCGCTTCATTTTGTTAAACTAATGGTAGGTTTTCAATTTCATTTCAATCAGCGCAAAGGTGTGGAAAAAATCGTGGACGAAAAAAACGATAACACATACACATCCATCCATCCCCACGCACTTCCAAAAAAAATGCCACTTTTTGGCCTCTCGACGAGATTCCAGGTAATTTTTGGCAAAACCGTCACGTGCTAAAATTCAATCTCATTGAATACTTCAATTTGTGACCTTAATTGGGTCCATGGGTTCCGTAGTCTTTACCTGAGGACCCTTTGAAGTCGCGCTTGCCGCGAGAGCGATTCCAATACTTTCTCCCATGCTTCGCATTGGATAAAGTAAAAAGAATTTAAGCCGAAAATTGGAAAACTTGGGCCTCTTGGCTGAGAACAAGGAGTTTTTGAGATCCGTTTATGAATATTCGAACTGAGAGCGCATACACAGTCCCTATGGTATTTGTAGTTCAATATACGAATAATTCTCTAATCTATCACAAGTGAAGAGGAGAACTCTTTAAATTGCATACACAATTTAATACACGATTTTCCAAGATTAAACACCCCTACGCGCTTAAATACTAATCCAATAATTCGTTTATCCTTATGACATCTAGACGGGAACTCTCCTCCCCCGACCGACTTGCCAGCAACTTATAACCTTGAATCTTTCAAGACCCGCATCCACAGATACATTCGGCTTCTATCCAATCCCTAAATCTCTTCTTATCTTCACGATACAAGGGTCCACCGCAGATTACAGAGGTTGTACCTTTTTGGTGCAACTTCTTCTTGTATCTCACATAATAAAGACATAAATGAGAAATCTAAATTTTTGTATTATTAGCTACTAGGGCGTTTTTTGCTCAGTTATCACTTTTTATATTATTTAATAAATTTGAGTGTAAGCGATTCTTTCATTAAAATCTAATCGAGAAAAATTAATAAAAAAGGGATTGGATAGAATCATTTCTCTTCTTTTCCATATAAGGCATAGCAAGGATAAAGTAAAAATTAAATTATGTACATACATATAGGTATTAAAGTTCATTAAGTTTTTATTAATATTTTTATTCATTTTATTCTTTTTTATTAAATGCATACATACATACCAGTGGCGGTGGTGACTTTTCAACCAGGGAATGCTGTCCAAAAAAGTACCCTTCATTTTTTGAAATTTTATTTTAATCTTCGCTTTTTTTACAAATTTCATCGAATACGGCATCATTTTCTTTATTTTTCAAATTTAACATTAAATTTTTAAAAATATATTTTGGGATCTTCGCCCCAAATGGATACTGCTTTGTGTGAGTTAAGGTAGGAGTCAGAAATCAATTCTTGTGACTTAAATTCCACAGTCCCTGAGTTGGAAATCAGTAAGTGAATCAGCTTGTTCTATAAGAAAATATTAAATTTATCCTAATTCTATTGCTATAATCAAGCTATGACTTGTCTATAACTCTCTTAGTTATTTCCGATCTTAAATATTGCGAGTTCTTAAAAATGGATTAGTCCAAAAATTCTTCAATCGTCTTTATTTCATCCTTTTTTGTATCTTTGACTAAAACTTGTCTGGACTTGTCTTTGACAAGCTTGAACTGAAAGATATACCAGGCAAGGACTTCAACCCTTCTATCGGCACCCTTTTCGGAAAAATCATTCATTTTAATTACCCCTTGTAACTATTCAACAATTTTATTTCATTTCAAGAACCAAAATACATGTACTACTTTCAAAAGAAAAAAATGTTTTTTATAGATATATTTGAAATAACGGATAATAATTTGAAAGTTTAAAGACCCTCCTGAAATTGTGAAGTCGACCTAATATATTTATGAAAATATTCTAAATGTTTGAAGTTTTAGGGATGCACAAAGAGAAACAAAGAGGTTGTCCTCTGCTTGATGCAAATAAACATACACACATATATATATCGAGATGATATATCTGTATATATATTATTTATTTGTTTGAGACTATAGTTTCGAAGACTTGGTCTTCATCATCAGTCTTTCTTCAATTATAAATGTTTTTCATGGAGTCAAAAACATATGGATATTGAAAACTTGGTCCTTTTAGGGATGCGCCGCATCCACAGCATCCATGGACCGCACGCCACTGATACATACATATGTATGTTCAAAAAGTATAATACATAATTTGAAATGTATTATATCTATAATAATATGATGTACTCTAATAAATGTAACTTTGGTGAGTATACATAATTTCAACACAATTCAATATGTTTAACACGAAAAACTATTTCGGCCCCCCTCAGTTTCGTGTTAAGCGATTTTCACTGTATATAATCTTTCTTATTAAAAAGAGAGTAGGGATTCCAAATGGATAGGTACTTTAATTGAATGTGATGTTGAATTTTCGAAATTAATTTATTAATTTTATTCTTAACCATTTTACATCCCAGCGTATTAAAATAGTCAATAATGTTTCCAGCACAATCATTAAATAGGTATTCCTTTAAGTGTTTATGAGTTGCAACATATTCAATTCCTGAGCTTATAAGGCGAGTAATTATTCTTTTATAGAGAGATACTTCATTAAACCATGACTACTTTGGTACTAATAGTATTAAATTGAATAAGGAAGTGCCTTTTATTTTACTTAGATTGGCCTTTTCTTGTTAACTTATTTGTCTTATATTATTATGTAGTCATTACTAGATTATAATTTTGCTGAGAATGAAACACAATATATTATTGTTACTGCCATTGAAAGAGGAGAGAGAAGAGTATGTCGCATTGGATTTCCTTCACTGACTTTTCAAAATCCTGAAGAAGGAGGGAAAGCCTCCGAAACGTCGGTTTATGAATAAAAAGATAGTGTAAATTATGTTCTTCTTTTTTTGGACTGCCTCATCGATATCCACTTAATTCACTTATCAGTCCGTCTCCAAAAATTACTCCAATCTTAATAATTTATTTATTTTAAAATTCGATCTGATTACAATTTATGAATTGATCAAAGGAGCTGACAAATTTTCGCTCTGATTAGTTGAAATGTATATAAGAAAATCACTAGAGATTGTCATATATTAGATACGAAGGAATTTATTATTTTTAATTATATGTCAGAAGGGTTGTTTTTTACCCCCTCGAGAATCAAACCCGAGTACCAGTTACAGCAATCCGTGCCAATTGGATAGTGCGAACCCCACTGACGCGCTAAATATATTACTAATCTTCTTCAACCGATCTAGTGATTCTAAATTTAAAGACATATCTATGCCCAAGGGCGCCGGTAGGGTTATTTTCAGGGGGGTGGATCTGCATCTACACACTATGTAAATTATTAACTAATTAAATAAAGTATATAATTTGAAAGTTTATAATAGGAAATAAGGACAAGTTTTTTGAGGGAATTTTTTATATTGAAGGAGACAATAAAAGAGTGTGTCTTCTGCTGGAATAATTATTCTGCTACCCTCGGCAAAAAAACGTTCAATTTGATTTTTTTATATTTCAACTAACGTTTCGTCGACTTTACTGACTTCTTCAGGGCTTCAAATAGTTACATCACACATTCGTTTAAAGTAAATTATTTTCTGTTATCTGCGTTACCATTTACTAACAAAAAAAGAAAAGAAAAATTGTTTATGTGAATGTGCCAAATTTTTTGAAGTTTTAAGTTTCTGATGGTCTTCAATGGTAAGTCGACAAAACGTTGGTTGAAAAATAAAAAAAATCACACAAAAAACTTGTCCTTATTTCCCATTATAACCTATCAAATTAATATACATTATGGATGGAAATGAAAATAATATGATGTATAATATTTATAATTCATTGACAAGGTAATGAACAAATTTGGACAGCAACCTAGATCCCTTAATTTTTATTCAAACACTTGTGACTTTTTAAAAAAATAATTTCTTAATCTTTTTATCTGTATTTTCTTTCATAACAGGGGGTGTAAGTCCATGCCATAGAGTTTAAATAATAAACATTTATTGACTTTTTGTCCTTTTTTTTACCATATCTTACCATTAAGTACATCAATATAAATTTTTGTTGTACCTACTGTATATAGTAGTAATCACTTTTTTTTATTAAATTTCAAAAATTTTATTAATATAATTACAATAAAATAACATTGAGAAAACAAGGTTGGTGCTTGTAAGTTTTCTTCATTGAACCTATTGAATTCTGAAGAAAGAGGGGAGATCTTTCGAAGCTTTGGTTTTTAAAAGGTTAAATATAATATGCGAAAGATTATTTTAATTGTAAATTTTTCTTTTCAGTGCTCTGGGTTACACCTAAAACAAATCTATTTTATAATTAGGTACCTATATTTATAAAGAAATGTTAATTCATTAGTTAATTATTATTTTTTGCAACGAAATTTTCTTTGGGGAGAGACGGACTGGTAGAACTTTTAATTGAATGTGATGGAAGGTAGGGCAGAGGTAGTGAGGCAAGAAAAAATTAACACATATCAAATAAGGTGTAATTTATTGGATTCCTTCCTCCTTTCCTTTCAAACCGACGTTTCGGAGGATTCTGACCCCTTGACCCCTTGAAATCCTGAAGAAGGAGGGTAGAATCCTCCGAAACGTCGGTTTGAAAGGAAAGAAGGAAGGATTCCAATAAATTACACCTTATTTGATATGTGTTATTTTTTTCTTTCCTCACTACCCCTGGCCTGACTTCCATTACATTCAGTTAATCATTATTTTTATTTTCCCTGAAGAAGGCGAAATACTTTCTGAAAGATCAGAAAAATAAATAAATACTTAAATAGAAACGGATGATCGATTCCGAATAATATATTAAGAAATTTCTCGATATTTATTTTCATTTCTAATGGAGTGAGCGATATAAATAAAAGGCATTCAAATCTCTAAAAAGGGACGAGAGGATCGCGAGCGTAAAAACGTGGAACAATCTCTTTTTAAATTAGTCCATTAATAAAAATGTAGTTCATGTCGTTGCTATTATGCTCGGGCTCTCCTTCGAACATAATGATAAACCTGTCCGGTGGGAGGTTTTGCCCTCGGGTCAACTGGACCGGGAAATCGCAGGATAAATTTTGTACGAGGACGGAGTAGATCCTGCAAACTAGAGCGGCTTCTCCGACGATTGTCTACTCACTCTTCGTGGTTCACATTTCTCCACACATAACACAAACACGCATAGAAATCTCGGTCCTTGGCATTTTGCTGAACGAGTCACGTTTCGGTTTGGTTTTTAAGACGGCGCGCGAGCGGCTGTCACTCAATCTTGCTCTCTTTCCTCCTCCTCTTGCGCCGCCCTCACCTTCTTTGCCAAGTTGAATTCCTTCCTCATCGACCTGTTCAAGAAAAGAAAGAAAAAAAATAACCATTTCGATTTAGAGGTCGGAATTCAATCGGCGGGCTGTCTTCAGGTGCTGGTGCTTCCGTTCTTATGTCCAGGTCACGAGGTGATATTGTTAGGTGGCAACGATTAAGTTGTAGAAATAATTGAAACTCCACCCAGGAAAATAAATTCAAAACATATATTTGATGTGTGTAGCACTCGTCTTTCAATTATCGCCAAATCAAAGTTTTCAACTTTTCAAGAAGAAATAAATGAGGATGTCCTCTGCGTGATACAAATGTATACATCTATATATGAGGCGCTCAGAGCTAAAGTGGATCAAGTCCATAAATGATACTTTCAAGATAATCAAGGTTGAAGTTTATTAACTCTAGATGAATCCTAAAGTGATATAGAGAATAATTTTTTTTTATTGTTTTAGTATGAAAACTAACTTAAATAGTGGTCATAATGTGAAAATTCGAAATCAATAATTAAGATGGCAATTTAATTTTAATTCATAATTTACAGGACTTGATCCACTTTGGCTCTGAAATGTTTATTACCTAATGTTGATCAAATGAATATAACTCAGTGAAAATTGGAAATTACTTTTTAACCCCTGTATTATATGATAAAATGTATAAAGAGTAATATTTAAATCAGGGTGAAGATACTTCCTTTCCGGATTTTATTTTTCTACTATTCGCTGGCAAAAATTGGGACCCGCGTGCACCGAACCGCTGCACTGAAGAACGGGTCGCCTAAGTAACTAAGTAAGTAACTATACGCTGAAAAAGATTTGATATGTGATACTATATCGAGATTTTGAACTTGATTCAGTTTAGCGCGGAAATTTTATGGGAGTTTTTCAGGTCTAAAGACAACTGGTGCCATTTGTTAAAAAATAGCAATAACAGGCACTTAGTTCACTATGTTTCTGAAAATATTCACAATTAATAAGTATTAATCAGCAACAAACAAAATTTTTACAATTTTGGACTTTATCCATTTTAGCTCGGAGCTATATATATTATATATATTTGGCAGGCCCGATACTTCAAAAGTATTCGTGTTAAAACACAAAACCAGATATAATTCTTATATACCATATAAGAAGAAATGAAGAAGATCAAACCTTATAAATAAAATTTTTTGATAGAGACTATAATTTTGAAGGTTTGATCGTCTTCAGTTATTCTTACTGGGCATAATTTCGACAGCAACGGTCCAGAACGGCGTTCCGGATGTTTTTTACTGAATCCAGAATTAGGAGTACTAAAGAATATGAATTAACTAATTTTATCAATCATTCTGGTTCTTTTTTTAGAAATTAAGCCCTGTCTTATTATACATTAATTTCATATTTGTTTTCTGCGCATTCCCTTTTTATAAATAATGGTGTTTGTTATGACGAAATAAAATCATCATAAAGCCCTATTTGCGTAAATTCAAAGATTCAACACCCTTTGGCGATTAAATTAGATAGATACTAACTGAACAAACTCATTCGCCAATTTGTTATCCCTATGACTTTTAGGAGACTGTCTTTCTCCGGCCGTCTCTCCGGGGATATATAACCATCGGTTTTTCAAGAGCGGCATCCAAAGATACCTTCGACTCCGACTCAATCTCTGAAATTTTTTCTCCTTAATCTTTTCATGATGCTTAGTCATAGTCCATCAGACTACAGAGTTTGTATATTTTTGGTGCAACATCCTCTTGCATCAATATTATTATTATGTATATAAAATAAAAGAGTGCTGGTGCTTCCGTTCTTATGTTCAGGTCACGAGGTGATATTGTTAAGTGACACGGATTAAGTTGTAGAAATAATTGAAACTCCACCCAGAGAAATAAATTCAAATAAAAGAATATTATATAGCCTGGTGATATTTTAATTTACAACTGTATAGGTGAATAAAAAAAATAAAAATAAAATAAAATAAATTAGTACTTTTACATAGAACATAAATAATAATGCATTGCAATGGATTCGCAGACAAGTGTGCTTTGCTACTTTCTAAGAAATAAAAAAACAACTGTTGTGTCACCCTTGGGAGCAGGTTTTGGTTGTTTCACTTCGATTTAAAAAAAAATATGTTCTAGAAAGTAAATTCCAACAACGAGATAATGAATAACATAAACATGTAGGATTATGATCCAGAATGTATTTAAATTAATACTTAAAAATTAGAAATTTTAGTTTCAAGGATCTGAAAGAGAATGTCAGGAAAAACGACTTTGACAAATTTCTTACCAAAGGGAACAGCGTGCGCAGGGCAAGTTCGAGCATTGGCTTGGTCAAATTTGAAAAAGTAGTGAAATCTAGTGTGTAGCCAAGTTAAATTTCCCAAAAATAATTAAGTTGAAAGATCTACTATTTTTTTAAATTTGCCATGAATAATTAAAATAGTAGATCTCTCAACTTAATTATTCTTGGCAAATTTAACTTGGCTACACATTAGATTTCAATACTTTTTCGAACTTGGACTGTTTTTTCACAGAATGTTTTGGTTGGGATTTGTCAGTTAATCAAAAAGGATCTCCTCTGCTTGATATATTATAATAAGCTCCAGCTTGACGCCACTTTTTAACTCTCTAGTATAAGCTATTCGAAGTTTTATTGCAATCTTTGGAGGTCAGTTTGATAATTTGGAAGTTCTTTTTCTTTTTCTTTTACTAAAGCTGTCCGTCTTCGGGTGTTAATTATTTATTTAACAGCACTTGTAAACCACTCTGGAAACCTTTTGATCTTAATAGGAAATTTTAATTAATTTTCTAATTTCCCTACGTGTGGTCTAGTCCAAAAAAACTTTCCAAATTACATAATTGTAATTTAAGATTCTAAAAGATAAATATAAAATATATATAAGTATAGGTATGTATAGATTTATTTATTTCAATATATAATATATTTATTATTTATATATACGAGAAATCATTCAACTCCTTTCGGCATTAGAATAGGAAAACAATAATTGACCTATCAAAGATACTAACAAGGTGAGAGTTTCTAATCGATTCTGACTTGATAAATAAATAAATAAATAAATACATAAAGAATCTTGTCGATAATAAATGATTAAACAATTCTCTGTCAATAGCGCTTTGACTTTAACTAATTTTTCTAATTATGAATGGTGTTATTCAAATTCGTCCCCTCAGGCGATTACTATGATTGATTTTAAAATTGTCTTTGTAGTCCCATTGAACTCTCCCGCCCTTTCCCCCTCAGTCATTTCATTTACTGAGAGTAATATCATCTCACAGAACCGTTAGAATCTATTACTTTGAAAATAAATAAAGCAAGAATTGAGCATATAATTTTAAAGATAGAGAATATTGACTGCTCGTACATTTAGATATATAATATGATACTTGAATACAAGATGAGTATTCCTCAATACCAGATAATACAATAATAATCTTGTTGGTAACAAATAAGGAAATAACAAAATCCCACCTACGTGATACAGTAAATCGTATATATCTATCGTTTATATTTTTGTTTGACATACTTACTGTTTTCGAAAATGTTCAATTTTTAAAAACATATATCACATCATTGTTTTTAGTTTTAAGGAAATTAATAAAAAATAAAGAAAATAGCTTTATTATTTATGTAAGCAGTGATTTTCTTATTCTTTTATAAAATCACTATAATTGAAAAGCTTGTTTTATTAAAAAGAAAAATATATTTTGATTGGACATTTTTCGGGCTAACTTCAGCACATCTTCAGTTCTAAAATTCTCTTCCCTTCCTTTTAATATAATCTTTCAAAAATTTTAAAACAAGATTCATTATTACCTACGTTTCCTTAGAGTTTACTACATCCTCGGGTCACTATTTAATTATTTTATTATTTATGTTCGAAATGGTCTCTCCATTTTAAAATATTGGTTGAAAACAATCCTAAGAATCCTCAAAATTTAATAAGTAAATAAGTATATAGTGAAATTGGTTCAGTAAGTTTTATCGTCTTTTCCATTCAAAATGCATATGTTGGCTTACATGCTTATTTTGATTCAAACAACATACTTGGGAAGGATGTGTTCACTCAAATTTGTAAATCACTATTTAATAAATACAAATTTTGTTCAAAAAATTGTAACCACTTATTATAGAAACATAAATCCTATTATTCGGTGTTTAAATTCACTGTTGGAAACAGTATAAAACACAGTTCTGACAATGGTGAACTTTTAATGATTAAAAGAAAACAAATATAATATTTAGTAAAAAAAAAAGACCCTTTTCAAAGAATCAAAACATGGGTGAATTCGAGCATCGTTTAGAATAAGTTGTTGAGTTGGCGTCAAATAACGTCTGCACTATAAGATAAAGCAAATGTGCATTCAGCTAAGAATACATATTTAAAAACTAAAAACTTTGTATCAGAATCATATCATAAATAAGTAAGTTATTCTTCGGAGATGAACTGGTAGATTTAATGATGTGATTGAATGGAAGGCAGCTCAGGAAAAAATAAAAATATTATTTCTAATAAAAAATAATATTTATTAGAAGGTTTTCTTTTTACATTTTTTTGAAATCGACGTTTCGGACGATTTTCCTCCTTCTTCAGGGTTCAAAACAATCAATGAAGGAAGCATGTACGTCGTATGTAGGTCTCCCTTTTCAGTACTCGTCAGTGTAGAGCAAATATTTTTAATTTTTACATCATCAGAATCTATTTATCAGTTTCAAAAAAAGTAAAAAGAAAGGCTTCCAATAAATATTCTTTTATTATTAGAAATAATCTTTTTATTTACCTACTCCTGGACTGCTGTCCATTCAATCTCCAGTAATTTTAAAAATAATTAATATTTATTTTTTAGTAAAAAAAAAATGTTTTTGATAAAATTTTACTTACCATTGAAGAAATGGGCTGGACAAAATGAATGTTGATTGAAAATTCACTCCGAAGGGCTGAAAAAATTAATTAATTAACCTTCGAATTTATCTATAGGTACCTACAGTTTTATAGAAAATATTTTTCCTATAGAGAGAAACGAGTAAAAAGTATTCTACATTTCTTATGTAAAAAGTTTTATTTAAGTATAATAAATATGAATAAACTTCTTGATATTAACCTAACACCAAATAACGTTTTTGTGTTCTAATGCAGATAAAAATTAATTACCCAAACGTTGTCAAATAAATAATAATTTTAATACATAAAATCTATTTTAAATTAATATAAAAGTGTTTAATAAAATTTGAACTAACTTAAAACAGTTGGCCACATGAATGGTTAGAAAACGTTAAGCTAGACAAATTCAATTTTTCAAATTATTAAATTGAATTCAATTTTAAGTTTTTTAATTAAATGAACACTCGGAGAATATATTTTCTAAAATATCCACCTTAAGGCGTGACAACTCGAAACAAAGAATATATTATTCTTCACCCTTTTAGGTAGAAGTTTTAATCTTATTCTCAAGATGTTGTTAAATCAAAAGTGAAATTCACGATTCACTCATTAAGGCAAGAACGAAGGCTACCTTTAAGTTTTATCGTCTTTTCCATTCGAAATGCATATGTTGGCTTACATACTTATTTTGATTCAAACAACAAACTTATGAAGGGAGTGTTCACTCAAATTTGTAAATCACTATTTAATAAATAAAAATTTTGTTCAAAAAATTCTAACCACTTATTATAGAAACATAAATGCTATTATTTGGTGTTTAAATTCAAAACTTTTTGGAACCTAAGAAATCATATTTAAAATTGTAAATTATTTTGCAGATTAAATAACTTAAGATTTAGGCTTGTATAAAAATAGTTAAGATACCAAAGTATTTAAATTTTCAAAACAAAGTGATTATATTAAGGGTTGAAATTTTGATTAAATCACACATAATGAATTATAATTATTTATTGAACCCAAACTACAAATAATACAATATGATTACGACGTTTCGATCGGGTTATTCTGTGATCATTCTCAAGTTCTGAGCATCAACTCCAATTTTAGGTTAACTGAATTGGCTACGCCATTGTCCATTTATATATAGATATATATATTTAACTTTAATTTTGTAAATAAAAATTTTGTTCAAAAAATTTTAACCAGCATATATTAAGAAACATAAAAACTATAATATGGTGTTTAAATTCACAACTTTTTGGAACATAAGAAATCATATTTCAAATTGTAAATTATTTTGCAGACTAAATAAACTTAAGAATCACAAAAATACAAGCTTTAACAGTTACCTATCTAAAGAAGTCATTAGATTTGAAGCTTTCTAACATTACAATTTCCGGCTTAGAAAAGCAAAAAATCGGGAAAAAAGTTGATGTATAGAGGTAGCTATTAAAGATTGTACTAATGAGCTTAACAAAGTGCAATCTGTGCCAAGTTGTTAGTTCAAAATGTAGAAATAAAAAAAAATCAGAATGTCAAATCTGGAGTTATTGAGCAATTGTAAATATTAACGTTTAGGGAAAGCGGTGTTGGTTTATAGTGAAACATATTAACACTATAATCCGTCAAAGAATTGTAAATATTGAAAGAAAATTTGGTAAAAATATTTGTGCTAATAAATTGCAATTCTCCGCCAATTTCACTTCTAACTCAAATTGTCAGCTGACGAAAATTTGCCAAATCACTAAAGTTTACTTAAATCTGTAGGGATTATCGTTTTTGGTCAAAAATACCACCTTAATTATTTATTTTCAAGTATTTTGATCTTTTATTAAATCATCTTCAGGGATATAAGCTAAAAATACCCTTACAGTTTATAATCTTGAAGATTATCTAAAAAAGAGATCGAAATGCTTGGAAATAAACAATTTAAGTGATGTAAATTCACACCGAAGGCTATATTATGTAGAAATTTCCCTTATTTGGGAATTCCTGAGGTTTATTTAGCCCCAGAGGTGGTTGAAGTTCCTCAAGATTTTTTGAAATTGTTTCGATTTATAAATTTGACTAAAATAAAGAAAGAACATTACTATATATTTTTTCTTTAAAATGTTTTGAGGAACTCCAACCACCTCTGGGGCTAAATATATTAAACCTCACGAATTGCCAAAAAAAGGGTAATTTCTACATAATTAAAGTGATATTTTTGACCGAAAACCTGATACTTCCTCAAGATTTCAAACTCTACGGTCGATCCACTAATTCCAAGTAAAATTTACGGAAGCGTTTCAAATCTTGAAATAATTTTTTTATTATTTTGATTATTTATGTCCATCGATTAAATTAATAAGTTGTTGTAGGGAAATAAGGACAAAAGCTTATGCAAATATTTTTTATTTTATGCCAACGTTTCGTCAACTTTGTTGACTTCCTCAGATCTCAAACAAATTAATTTCTTTGCAAATTTGTCATTTTATATTTATAAAAGAAGTTAATTTGTCTGAGCCCTGAGGAAGTCAACAAGGTTGACGAAACGTTGGCAAAAAATAAAAAATATTTACATAAGCTATTGCCCTTAGTTCCCTACAACAACTTATTATTTTTTTTATATTCTTCCAATTTCAAAATGTTTTCTCAAGGTGTGTTTAATATAATATTGTCTAAAGGTCATATTATATTATTTTATCGAGCACCCAGTAGGTATATGTATAGTGGATATGTCAGGATTTTTTTCTTGTAGCTTTCTTTCACACACCTACTATTCATTTCTTTGAAGATGTCCTAATTCATCATAATCTATCTCCCTTTGTGGTTTCTATCTGAACCCACCTCTAAAGCATGGACATTCCTCCCACCGTGTCTAGCTATTGATGCAAAATGTCTCTTATCATAATATGGGAGAGTTCTACTTACTATCTCAAACTATAGAAAAGAGAATCTTATCACCTACATCAAAGCTTGTCAAAACTTTTTACTTGCGACCCCATTTTAAATGGAATACATTTTTTATTAACTATTTTATACACTGAGCTTTGATACGAAGTTTATTTTGAAGTGTTACATTTAATCATTTACAAAATTGTCCAAAAATTACTAATTCGAAAATAAAAAAATATGAAACTATTATTTCATTACAAAGGTATAAATATTTATTTTTAACTTGGGTAATGAATATGTGCCCATGTTTAGCTGCCTATACCAGGCGAGTTTTTTATCTTGAGACAGTCTTATAACTCAAAAACAGTGCATTATATGGAAAAAGTTTCAAATAAAAGTTTATTTATATCAGGGGGAAACTAAACTACACTAATGTTTATCGACTTAGAACAAGCTTTCAAGGGTAATTCGAGGTCAACTTCTGTTTTTTAAATGGAAACCTATATTTTTCTTTATATTGCCTAATTTACAAAAAAAAAACTGAAGAACTTTCATAAGAACTATTTTTATACTACATAAAATAAACAAAATATTAAATCAATTAGATCTCAAAAAAAAATCCAAATAATAATTATTCTTAACAATTATTCAACTTAATTATTAAATAACAATGATCAAATATTTAATTATTAAATAAATAATTTAATAATTTAATAATTTTCACACTATATTCTGTGACATTCCAGAGTGTATCGCAAGTCTTCTGGATGAATTCCAGTTCCAATTTCTTTATTTTTTTAAACAGATTTACAACACGATAAAATGAAGCTTGTGAGGGTGTATTCCTATCAGGAAAACGCTCGGCATCCATTTCAATGGCAGCCCCATAATACTACTTCCACATTCACCATAAATTAACACAATTTCAATTCTGCCTTAAAAAAAATACTACATTTTTATTATAATAATACAATACAACTATCTACTGGATTGACTCAAGAAATAAACTTTTTAAACTCAAGAATTTTAACTAGTTCTATTAAATAAAAAATAATCTCTTAAATCTGAGTATATCAAAGTTTTAATATCATTATAAACCCTTATTTTTATTGTTGTGACTTTTCAATTTAATAATTATTGATTTAATAATTAAATATTTGATCATTATTATTTGATAATTAAGTTGAATAATTGTTAAGAATAATTATTATTTGGATTTTTTTGAGATCTAATTGATTTAATATTTTCTTTATTTAATGTCGTATAAAAAATACTTCTTATGAAAGTTGTTCAGTTTTTTTTTTGTAGAATAAGGTGACTTAAAGAAAAATATAGGGTTCCATTTAAAAAACAGAACTTGACCTTGAAATACCCTTGAAACCTTGTTCTACGTCGACAAACAATAGCTTAGTTTAGTTTTCCTCTAGATATAAATAAACTTTTATTTGAAACTTGTTTCCATATAATGGACTGTTTTTGAGTTATAAGACTATCTCAAGATAAAAAACTCACCTGGTATATATAGTACAGTCACATACACCTATAGATGTGCCTATTTATAAAAATAATATCATTACGAACATTTAAAATTTTTTACATATTATCTTAATTTCGAAAATTTTATTTTTCCTTCAATTTTACTTCGGCAGAGTTTTTAATTAATTCATGTACCATATAACGATAGTAGGTGCATTTTCATTTTATTGTTATTATTATTATTTTGTTATTAAAAAGAGATCTTTCATGAAATGATACATATTATTTTTTTTACCAATGAATCTTCCTAAATTAAAATTACGGTGTCTCCTATTAGCGCGCGTATGATTAGTTGACTAGCTCTAAGGGGCAAAATCGAAAGAAAGCGAATAACACACAGCCACATGAATATTAGTTATATCACTGTTTCTCAAACTTTTTCTACGTCGGAACACTTCACGAATCCTGGTGATAGTGCTAGTTTGATCCTTTGGGGTCCAATTATTAGACAATTGCAGTATATTTGTATATTTTCTTGACAAATTACAGTACACATAACAGAAATAAACACAGGACAAACAAAAAATGTGTAACAACGGTTTAACTTGGCTGGAAGTTAACTAGTCTTTCAGTATGTATTTGGAACAGTGGAAGACGGAACGCATCTCTAATTTAAAAATTGTCAAAGATATTGTTCATGTGTGAAAGTAAGAATCTTTGCTGATTAATTATTGTAATACTACAGGCAATTTTATTTCCACCTGCCTGCAGGATGACCTTAGTAATTACTACCCAATTTAATCTTTTTGTTTGCTCCTTGTATTTAAAAATTTTTGAAAAGTGGAGAAAAATTACTTTTGACCATGTTTTTTTCTTTCTTTTTTTCTATTTGCCTGTCTAGTTTCCGATATCAGCAATAACACAAGAATGAAAAGTCGAAGAAATTTATTTTTGGTGCCAAAGTGTATGTATTTCCAATGAGGAGAACTGATTATTTTTTTTTTTTGATTTAGAGCTTTTGGTTAAAAAGAGCAGAAAATATTATCATTTTGATTTTATTGAGAGATGAGTATAAATAACAAAACAATATAATATAATGTTATTCATTTTCAAAAATTTTTAAATTAATCTAATTATTTATTTTTAATATTATAGTTTTTATTACAAATAGGTTATAAGTACATTAAAATTGATTAAGAAATTAAATTTATCCTAAGTTAATGTAATTATGTTAAAAATAAATACACAGCAGCAGTTTCTTAGATTTATTTAATTTTTTAGTACCCGTACCTCCAATTTATTCTTTGAAAATCTCTAAATTTCTATTTATTTTTTTTTTTTTCACTTGGCGATTTGGCTTTTCGGTTCGTGAAATTTGGCATTTCGCGTCCAGCTTATTGTCTAAATAACTGTCAGATTATGGACATGGTTGGAACTAACTTTAGGAACATACATATATGACGGTTAGCTGGTATAGCTAGCAGCAGTCAAAGGTATAATAGTTTGACCGCAGGTGGACAAACCGACCCATAGAATTTCGGAAATATTAGCAAAAACCTGTGAATGTGTGTGTTTGTGTTTTGTTATAATTTTTTTTTCTAAGTACATAATGCAAAAAACACCAGATCCCTTGTTTGGAGTTTACAGAAACAATTCTTTGTTTATCCGAATCGCTTACTCCAAACTACTCAATTAACGTCAGAGAAAAGATTTGTGGTTTCCAATATTCCTGGCCCTGCCCACTTGATGTCGATTTCTTTTTTCTAGCCAGGCTCTCTCCCTGGGGGCGGCATCCCTTAGAGATAGATGATGACTAGACACCCACAGGGGGTGGCAGATGGCATCCCTAATTAGCCAAACAGATGTCAATTAACTGCCCTCAAATTGAATGACTCGTTCCACCTCTATTTGGGATGCGCGCGTGCCCACGATTAGATCTGAACAACGTATTATTTTAATAGACAGGGTGCGCAAAAAGTGTTACCAGGGGGGATATATGGTAATCAGGTATTCTTCGAGCCAGCAGCATAGGTCAATTGGCACTCGGGCATGACTTCGAGTGGCAGGTCATGTTCATGTCAACGCCATGTGCTTGAGAAATCCACGACCAAATGGTCTCGACAGGGCAATCAATGATCCGCGACTTTGACAGTCGGAATAGCTATTAAAAAAAGAAGCATTTGATATTGAATCGAATTAATTCCATATTAACAATTATCTTATCGGAGTTGAGAATTTGTTGACCCTGCTCGCGTCATCTGGCCATAGTTTTGGTCTGGCGATTTCAATAGCCTGTTGTTGAAAGTGGCACCTTCTGTATATACAGGGTGGTGAGTTGCGACCAGCATATAATAAATTATGAAAATTTTCAACCAACAGCGATAGAATAATTTATCATTTTAAAAATAAAAATAAGTGAGTAAAAAAAAAATAAGAAAAAATAAAGAAATTCAACTGATTTTTGAAATTTTTTTTAAAAAGAATTGTATCATTGATCTAAATAAATATGCGTGCTTTACATGTAGAAGTGATAGAACCTCGAAAGTCGAACCCAAGTGCCAAGCTTTCATTCCTGACAGTTGACTTTTTTTTGGCTTTTCGGCCTTTCTAGCCATAAGCCAATTTATGATATTTATTATTATTATTTTTTAAATTTGACTCTACCCAAGGATCAGGTTTTAGCCGGATGCCTTGAGTAGGATTCGAACCCGGGTCCACTTGGTTAGCAGCCTGGTACGGTAACCCCTAACCTAACCCGACCCCTCTGACAGTTGACTTAAACCTAGAGACGAAAATTCTTCCCGACATGTATATAGTATATGCTACATGATCAACTAAAAAATCTTACTCAATTTATATTAAACTGGATTGTACAATTTCGCCTGTGGACTTATGTAATTTTCAGTCTAGACCCGTATTGTGTATTAAGACATGTATGTATATGCGTATTGCAGAGCTGAAAAATTGCACTCAAATTATAGTTAAAGTGGATTTTAGCTTGGGTTCGACTTTCGAAGAGACCATCCCTTAAAACAAACAAATATAATAAGATTTTTATTTTAGCCTTTCGATTCTCCTTAAAAAATAAAGAATTTTGTTTTTGGAATTCAGATTGATGACCAGGAAAAATCATTTCGGGTTGTATGTCGCATATTATGGGTGGTCAAAGTGCTTAATTTTGGACTAATTGCGAAAACACGCAAAACGAAGATTAACTTCCAGTAGTTTTTGAGATATCAAATTCGTTTATTTGTCGTAGATAAGTATATAATGAAGGAATTTGTGAAATTTTTTCATAGTTTTAACCTAAACTACTTCTAAACGTTATTATTTAAACCAATCACCTAAAAATGGCCAATTCAAAAATCTCTCACCCCATCATTAAAAAGAATGTAATTAAAAAATTCAGACTAAGTCTACCTAAGGGAATCTTTAAAGAGAGACAGCACACGATAAAAAAAATTTCGACCACAAAAAAATCGACTTCTTTCCAAAATAATATGCTAATTAAAATACTAATACAATTTTTGATTTCGGGAAAAATAAATAATTACATATATCTTGAGTAAATTTTATTTGGGTATCTTATTTAACTTAAAACTTAAGAGCAATATTTCTCTGGCAGGTGTGTTGACAAGTATTGTATTGACACTAATAGGGTTCCCTTTTACTTTAGTCCGAAACAGAGTAAAAACAATATTTTTTTTGCATGATTGCACTTACATAATCTATTTTTCTTGTGTATTAAAATTTATGTGCTTATATAATATATTGCGATTCAGAGATAGTTTTTTGTCTCAAGGGTGTGAGCTGACTGCCCGGTTAGCTCTCAGGTACGACTCCTGAGGAGATGAATACCCTCTGATATCGCAATATAAATGATATTTCTACTAAAATCTTAGAATCTCTCCTAAAAATTAAATTCTTTCTTTTAATATTGGTTAATCTGAACCCGAGCTGATTTTTTTTAAAAACATATAACTATTTTCAAAAAAAGATGCTCAAATCTTTAGTTTTACATTAAATTAAAAGACAGTGCGTAGTTTTTAAATCAGAACCGATTATTTGAATAAATATTTTGAAATTTCATATATATTATTTAAGTGAACCTTAAAACAGTTTCCCGGTCAAAAAAAGATCGATTCACTTGTAAGATCCGAACACTTGTAGGACATACCTAAGTATCTCCTTGAGCCAAACTCTAAGAAAGCAGATAAAAAAAGAGGAAAGGACCCTTCGGAGGAGTGTAGAATAGATCTTAGTTCGATTGATGAATAGCTGCTTTTCTTGTATTGAAATCTCCGATTAAGTTGAAGAGTGTTTTGTATGAGAAAAATTAAGCTTAACTCGGTTTATAAAAGAAGATAGAGAACGACAAACAACCATCCACATGTTAATGTATTATACCAAAAAAATGCATGCACAGTAAAAATAGAAAAAAAAAAAAAAAAAAAAAAAAAAAAAAAA